>JBBPBP010000749.1:0-15499 GCA_037974735.1 Cicer chorassanicum
AAAAACCCTAATTGGACGAGAATAAGCCTTGGGAGGACGAAAATGACCTAAATGTTCAACCAATGACAAAAATGTACTTATTGGATGCACAAGATTGGTTAAAAACCATAATTGGACGAGAATAAGCCTTGGGGAACGAATATGACCTAAATGTTCAACCAATGACCCAAAATAACTTATTGGATGCACAAGATTGGTTAAAAACCTTAATTGGACGAGAATAAGCCTAGGGAGGACGAAAAAGACCTAAATGTTCAACCAAAGACACAAGCGTACTTATTGGATGCACAAGATTGGCTAAAAACCCTAATTGGATGAGAATAAGCCTAGGGAGGACAAAAATTACATAAATGTTCAACCAATGACACAAAATAACTTATTGGATGCAATAGATTGGTTAAAAACCCTTATTGGACGAGAATAAGCCTTGGGATGATGAAAATGACCTAAATGTTCAACCAATGAAACAAAATTTCTTATTGGATGCACAAGATTGGTTAAAAACCCTAATAGGATGAGAATAAGCCTAGGGAGGACGAAAATGACCTAAATGTTCAACCAATGACACAAAATCACTTATTGGATGCACAAGATTGGTAAAAAACCCTAATTGGACGAGAATAAGCTTTGGGAGGACGAAAATGACCTAAATGTTCAACCAATGACACGAAATCACTTATTGGATGCACAAGATTGGTTTAAAACCCTAATTGGACGAGAATAAGCTTTGGGAGGACGAAATTGACCTAAATGATCAACCAATGACACAAATGTACTTATTGGATGCACAAGATTGGTTAAAAACCCTAATTGGACGAAAATAAGCCTTGGGATGACGAAAATGACCTAAATGTTCAACCAATGACACAAAATCACTTATTGGATGCACAAGATTGGTTAAAAACCCTAATTGGACGAGAATAAGCCTTGGGAGGACGAAAATGACCTAAATGTTCAACCAATGACACAAAATCGCTTAATGGATGCACAAGATTGGTTAAAAACCCTAATTGGACGAGAATAAGCCTAGGGAGGAAGAAAAAGACCTAAATGTTCAACCAATGACACAAGCGTACTTATTGGATGCACAAAAATGGCTAAAAACCCTAATTGGATGAGAATAAGCCTAGGGATGACGAAAATGACCTAAATGTTCAACCAATGAAACAAAATCACTTATTCGATGCACAAGATTGGTTACAAATCCTAATTGATGAGAATAAGCCTAGGGAGGACGAAAATGACCAAAATGTTCAACCAATGACACAAAATCACTTATTGGATGCATAAGATTAGTTAAAAATTCTAATTGGACGAGAATAACACTTGGGAGGACGAAAATAACCTAAATGTTCAACCAATGACACAAAATCACTTATTGGAAGCACAAGATTGGTTAAAAACCCTAATTGGACGAGAATAAGCCTTGGGAGGACGAAAATGACCTAAATGTTCAACCAATGACAAAAATGTACTTATTGGATGCACAAGATTGGTTAAAAACCCTAATTGGACGAGAATAAGCCTTGGGAGGACGAAAATGACCTAAATGTTCAACCAATGACACAAAATAACTTATTGGATGCACAAGTTTGATTAAAAACCTTAATTGGACGAGAATAAGCCTAGGGAGGACGAAAAAGACTTAAATGATCAACCAAAGACACAAGCGTACTTATTGGATGCACAAGATTGGTTAAAAACCCTAATTGGATGAGAATAAGCCTAGGGAGGACGAAAATGACCTAAATGTTCAACCAATGAAACAAAATCACTTATTGGATGCACAAGATTTGTTAAAAACCCTAATTGGATGAGAATAAGCCTAGGGAGGACGAAAATGACCTAACTATTCAACCAATGACACAAAATCACTTATTGGATGCACAAAATTGGTTAAAAACCCTAATTGGACGAGAATAAGACTTGGGAGGACGAAAATGACCTAAATGTTCAACGAATGACACAAATCACTTATTGGATGCACAAGATTGGTTAAAAACACTAATTGGACGAGAATAATTCTTGGGAGGACGAAAATGATCTAAATGTTGAATCAATGACACAAAATCACTTATTCGATGCACAAGATTGGTTAAAAACCCTAATTGGACGAGAATAAGCCTTGGGAGGATGAAAATGACCTAAATGTTCAACCAATGACACAAATGTACTTATTGGATGCACAAGATAGGTTAAAATCCCTAACTGGACGAGAATAAGCCTTGGGAGGATGAAAATGACCTAAATGTTCAACCAATGACACAAAATCACTTATTGGATGCACATGATTGGTTAAAAACACTTATTGGACGAGAATAAGCCTTGGGAGGACGAAAATGACCTAAATGTTCAACCAATGACACAAAATCACTTATTGGATGCACAAGATTGGTTAAAAATCCTAATTGGACGAGAATAAGCCTTGGGATGACGAAAATGACCTAAATGTTCAACCAATGACACAAAATCGCTTATTGGATGCACAAGATTGGTTAAAAACCCTAATTGGACGGAAATAAGCCTTGGGAGGACGAAAATGACCTAAATGTTCAACCAATGACACAAATGTACTTATTGGATGCACAAGATAGGTTAAAATCCCTAACTGGACGAGAATAAGCCTTGGGAGGATGAAAATGACCTAAATGTTCAACTAATGACACAAAATCACTTATTGGATGCACATGATTGGTTAAAAACACTTATTGGACGAGAATAAGCCTTGGGAGGACGAAAATGACCTAAATGTTCAACCAATGACACAAAATCACTTATTGGATGCACAAGATTGGTTAAAAACCCTAATTGGACGAGAATAAGCCTTGGGAGGACGAATATGACCTAAATTTTCAACAAATGCCACAAAATCACTTATTGGAGGCACAAGATTGGTTAAAAACCCTAATTGGACGAGAATAAGCCTTGGGAGGACGAAAATGACCTAAATGTTCAACCAATGACACAAATGTACTTATTGGATGCACAAGATTGGTTAAAAACCCTAATTGGACGAGAATAAGCCTTGGGAGGACAAAAATGATCTAAATGTTCAACCATCGACACAAAATCACTTATTGAATGCACGAGATTAATTAAAAACCCTAATTGGACGAGAATAAGCCTTGGGAGGACGAAAATGACCTAAATGTTCAACCAATGACACAAATGTACTTATTGGATGCACAAGATTGGTTAAAAACCCTAATTGGACGAGAATAAGCCTTGGGAGGACGAAAATGACCTAAATGTTCAACCAATGACAGAAAATCACTTATTGGATGCACAAGATTGGTTAAAAACCCTAATTGGACGAGAATAAGCTTTGGGAGGACGAAAATGACCTAAATGTTCAACCAATGACACAAATGTACTTATTGGATGCACAAGATTGGTTAAAAACCCTAATTGGACGAAAATAAGCCTTGGGATGACGAAAATTACCTAAATGTTCAACCAATGACACAAAATCACTTATTGGATGCACAAGATTGGTTAAAAACCCTAATTGGACGAGAATAAGCCTTGGGAGGACGAAAATGACCTAAATGTTCAACCAATGACCCAAAATCACTTATTGGATGCACAAGATTGGTTAAAAGCCCTAATTGGACGAGAATAAGCCTTGGGAGGACGAAAATGACCTAAATGTTCAACCAATGACACAAATGTACTTATTGGATGCACAAGATTGGTTAAAAACCCTAATTGGACGAGAATAAGCCTTGGGAGGACGAAAATGACCTAAATGTTCAACCAATGACAGAAAATCACTTATTGGATGCACAAGATTGGTTAAAAACCCTAATTGGACGAGAATAAGCTTTGGGAGGACGAAAATGACCTAAATGTTCAACCAATGACACAAATGTACTTATTGGATGCACAAGATTGGTTAAAAACCCTAATTGGACGAAAATAAGCCTTGGGATGACGAAAATGACCTAAATGTTCAACCAATGCACAAAATCACTTATTGGATGCACAAGATTCGTTAAAAACCCTAATTGGACGAGAATAAGCCTTGGGAGGACGAAAATGACCTAAATGTTCAGGCAATGGCACAAAATCACTTAATGGATGCACAAGATTTGTTAAAAACCCTAATTGGACGAGAATAAGCCTAGGGAGGACGAAAAAGACCTAAATGTTCAACCAAAGACACAAGCGTACTTATTGGATGCACAAAAATGGCAAAAAACCCTAATTGGATGAGAATAAGCCTAGGGATGACAAAAATGACCTAAATGTTCAACCAATGAAACAAAATCACTTATTACATGCACAAGATTGGTTACAAACCCTAATTGATGAGAATAAGCCTAGGGAGGACGAAAATGACCTAAATGTTCAACCAATGACACAAAATAACTTATTGGATGCATATGATTGGTTAAAAACCCTAATTGGACGAGAATAACCCTTGGGAGGACGAAAATAACCTAAATGTTCAACCAATGACACAAAATCACTTATTGGAAGCACAAGATTGGTTAAAAACCCTAATTGGACGAGAATAACCCTTGGGAGGACGAAAATAACCTAAATGTTCAACCAATGACACAAAATCACTTATTGGAAGCACAAGATTGGTTAAAAACCCTAATTGGACGAGAATAAGCCTTGGGAGGACGAAAATGACCTAAATGTTCAACCAATGACAAAAATGTACTTATTGGATGCACAAGATTGGTTAAAAACCCTAATTGGACGAGAATAAGTCTTGGGAGGACGAAAATGACCTAAATGTTCAACGAATGACACAAATCACTTATTGGATGCACAAGATTGGTTGAAAACACTAATTGGACGAGAATAATTCTTGGGAGGACGAAAATGACCTAAATGTTCAATCAATGACACAAAATCACTTATTCGATGCACAAGATTGGTTAAAAACCCTAATTGGACGAGAATAAGCCTTGGGAGGATGAAAATGACCTAAATGTTCAACCGATGACACAAATGCACTTATTGGATGCACAAGATAGGTTAAAATCCCTAACTGGACGAGAATAAGCCTTGGGAGGAAGAAAATGACCTAAATGTTCAACCAATGACACAAAATCACTTATTGGATGCACATGATTGGTTAAAAACACTTATTGGACGAGAATAAGCCTTGGGAGGACGAAAATGACCTAAATGTTCAACCAATGGCACAAAATCACTTATTGGATGCACAAGTTTGGTTAAAAACCCTAATTGGACGAGAATAAGCCTAGGGAGGACGAAAAAGACCTAAATGTTCAACCAAAGACACAAGCATACTTATTGTATGCACAAGATTGGCTAAAAACGCTAATTGGATGAGAATAAGCCTAGGGAGGACGAAAATGACCTAACTATTCAACCAATGACACAAAATCACTTATTGGATGCACAAGATTGGTTAAAAACCCTAATTGGACGAGAATAAGACTTGGGAGGACGAAAATGACCTAAATGTTCAACGAATGACACAAATCACTTATTGGATGCACAAGATTGGTTAAAAACACTAATTGGACGAGAATAATTCTTGGGAGGACGAAAATGATCTAAATGTTCAATCAATGACACAAAATCACTTATTCGATGCACAAGATTGGTTAAAAACCCTAATTGGATGAGAATAAGCCTTGGGAGGATGAAAATGACCTAAATGTTCAACCAATGACACAAATGTACTTATTGGATGCACAAGATAGGTTAAAATCCCTAACTGGACGAGAATAAGCCTTGGGAGGATGAAAATGACCTAAATGTTCAACCAATGACACAAAATCACTTATTGGATGCACATGATTGGTTAAAAACACTTATTGGACGAGAATAAGCCTTGGGAGGACGAAAATGACCTAAATGTTCAACCAATGACACAAAATCACTTATTGGATGCACAAGATTGGTTAAAAATCCTAATTGGACGAGAATAAGCCTTGGGATGACGAAAATGACCTAAATGTTCAACCAATGACACAAAATCGCTTATTGGATGCACAAGATTGGTTAAAAACCCTAATTAGACGGAAATAAGCCTTGGGAGGACGAAAATGACCTAAATGTTCAACCAATGACACAAAATCACTTATTGGATGCACAAGATTTGTGAAAAACCCTAATTGGACGAGAATAAGCCTTGGGAGGACGAAAATGACCTAAATGTTCAACCAATGACAAAAATGTACTTATTGGATGCACAAGATTGGTTAAAAACCATAATTGGACGAGAATAAGCCTTGGGGAACGAATATGACCTAAATGTTCAACCAATGACCCAAAATAACTTATTGGATGCACAAGATTGGTTAAAAACCTTAATTGGACGAGAATAAGCCTAGGGAGGACGAAAAAGACCTAAATGTTCAACCAAAGACACAAGCATACTTATTGGATGCACAAGATTGGCTAAAAACCCTAATTGGATGAGAATAAGCCTAGGGAGGACAAAAATTACATAAATGTTCAACCAATGACGCAAAATAACTTATTGGATGCAATAGATTGGTTAAAAACCCTTATTGGACGAGAATAAGCCTTGGGATGATGAAAATGACCTAAATGTTCAACCAATGAAACAAAATTTCTTATTGGATGCACAAGATTGGTTAAAAACCCTAATAGGATGAGAATAAGCCTAGGGAGGACGAAAATGACCTAAATGTTCAACCAATGACACAAAATCACTTATTGGATGCACAAGATTGGTAAAAAACCCTAATTGGACGAGAATAAGCTTTGGGAGGACGAAAATGACCTAAATGTTCAACCAATGACACGAAATCACTTATTGGATGCACAAGATTGGTTTAAAACCCTAATTGGACGAGAATAAGCTTTGGGAGGACGAAATTGACCTAAATGATCAACCAATGACACAAATGTACTTATTGGATGCACAAGATTGGTTAAAAACCCTAATTGGACGAAAATAAGCCTTGGGATGACGAAAATGACCTAAATGTTCAACCAATGACACAAAATCACTTATTGGATGCACAAGATTGGTTAAAAACCCTAATTGGACGAGAATAAGCCTTGGGAGGACGAAAATGACCTAAATGTTCAACCAATGACACAAAATCGCTTAATGGATGCACAAGATTGGTTAAAAACCCTAATTGGACGAGAATAAGCCTAGGGAGGAAGAAAAAGACCTAAATGTTCAACCAATGACACAAGCGTACTTATTGGATGCACAAAAATGGCTAAAAACCCTAATTGGATGAGAATAAGCCTAGGGATGACGAAAATGACCTAAATGTTCAACCAATGAAACAAAATCACTTATTCGATGCACAAGATTGGTTACAAATCCTAATTGATGAGAATAAGCCTAGGGAGGACGAAAATGACCAAAATGTTCAACCAATGACACAAAATCACTTATTGGATGCATAAGATTAGTTAAAAATTCTAATTGGACGAGAATAACACTTGGGAGGACGAAAATAACCTAAATGTTCAACCAATGACACAAAATCACTTATTGGAAGCACAAGATTGGTTAAAAACCCTAATTGGACGAGAATAAGCCTTGGGAGGACGAAAATGACCTAAATGTTCAACCAATGACAAAAATGTACTTATTGGATGCACAAGATTGGTTAAAAACCCTAATTGGACGAGAATAAGCCTTGGGAGGACGAAAATGACCTAAATGTTCAACCAATGACACAAAATAACTTATTGGATGCACAAGTTTGATTAAAAACCTTAATTGGACGAGAATAAGCCTAGGGAGGACGAAAAAGACTTAAATGATCAACCAAAGACACAAGCGTACTTATTGGATGCACAAGATTGGTTAAAAACCCTAATTGGATGAGAATAAGCCTAGGGAGGACGAAAATGACCTAAATGTTCAACCAATGAAACAAAATCACTTATTGGATGCACAAGATTTGTTAAAAACCCTAATTGGATGAGAATAAGCCTAGGGAGGACGAAAATGACCTAACTATTCAACCAATGACACAAATCACTTATTGGATGCACAAGATTGGTTAAAAACACTAATTGGACGAGAATAATTCTTGGGAGGACGAAAATGACCTAAATGTTCAATCAATGACACAAAATCACTTATTCGATGCACAAGATTGGTTAAAAACCCTAATTGGACGAGAATAAGCCTTGGGAGGATGAAAATGACCTAAATGTTCAACCGATGACACAAATGCACTTATTGGATGCACAAGATAGGTTAAAATCCCTAACTGGACGAGAATAAGCCTTGGGAGGAAGAAAATGACCTAAATGTTCAACCAATGACACAAAATCACTTATTGGATGCACATGATTGGTTAAAAACACTTATTGGACGAGAATAAGCCTTGGGAGGACGAAAATGACCTAAATGTTCAACCAATGGCACAAAATCACTTATTGGATGCACAAGTTTGGTTAAAAACCCTAATTGGACGAGAATAAGCCTAGGGAGGACGAAAAAGACCTAAATGTTCAACCAAAGACACAAGCGTACTTATTGTATGCACAAGATTGGCTAAAAACGCTAATTGGATGAGAATAAGCCTAGGGAGGACGAAAATGACCTAAATGTTCAACCAATGACACAAAATCACTTATTGGATGCACAAGATTGGTTAAAAACCCTAATTGGACGAGAATAAGCCTTGGGATGACGAAAATGAGCTAAATGTTCAACCAATGACACAAAATCGCTTATTGGATGCACAAGATTGGTTAAAAACCCTAATTGGACGAAAATAAGCCTTGGGATGACGAAAATGACCTAAATGTTCAACCAATGCACAAAATCACTTATTGGATGCACAAGATTCGTTAAAAACCCTAATTGGACGAGAATAAGCCTTGGGAGGACGAAAATGACCTAAATGTTCAGCCAATGGCACAAAATCACTTAATGGATGCACAAGATTTGTTAAAAACCCTAATTGGACGAGAATAAGCCTAGGGAGGACGAAAAAGACCTAAATGTTCAACCAAAGACACAAGCGTACTTATTGGATGCACAAAAATGGCAAAAAACCCTAATTGGATGAGAATAAGCCTAGGGATGACAAAAATGACCTAAATGTTCAACCAATGAAACAAAATCACTTATTACATGCACAAGATTGGTTACAAACCCTAATTGATGAGAATAAGCCTAGGGAGGACGAAAATGACCTAAATGTTCAACCAATGACACAAAATAACTTATTGGATGCATATGATTGGTTAAAAACCCTAATTGGACGAGAATAACCCTTGGGAGGACGAAAATAACCTAAATGTTCAACCAATGACACAAAATCACTTATTGGAAGCACAAGATTGGTTAAAAACCCTAATTGGACGAGAATAACCCTTGGGAGGACGAAAATAACCTAAATGTTCAACCAATGACACAAAATCACTTATTGGAAGCACAAGATTGGTTAAAAACCCTAATTGGACGAGAATAAGCCTTGGGAAGACGAAAATGACCTAAATGTTCAGCCAATGGCACAAAATCACTTAATGGATGCACAAGATTTGTTAAAAACACTAATTGGATGAGAATAAGCCGTGGCAGGACGAAAATGACCTAAATGTTCAACCAATGACACAAAATAACTTATTGGATGCATAAGATTGGTTAAAAACCCTAATTGGACGAGAATAACCCTTGGGAGGACGAAAATAACCTAAATGTTCAACCAATGACACAAAATCACTTATTGGAAGCACAAGATTGGTTAAAAACCCTAATTGGACGAGAATAACCCTTGGGAGGACGAAAATAACCTAAATGTTCAACCAATGACACAAAATCACTTATTGGAAGCACAAGATTGGTTAAAAACCCTAATTGGACGAGAATAAGCCTTGGGAAGACGAAAATGACCTAAATGTTCAGCCAATGGCACAAAATCACATAATGGATGCACAAGATTGGTTAAAAACCCTAATTGGACGAGAATAAGCCTAGGGAGGACGAAAAAGACCTAAATGTTCAACCAAAGACACAAGCGTACTTATTGGATGCACAAAAATGGCTAAAAACCCTAATTGGATGAGAATAAGCCTAGGGATGACAAAAATGACCTAAATGTTCAACCAATGAAACAAAATCACTTATTACATGCACAAGATTGGTTACAAACCCTAATTGATGAGAATAAGCCTAGGGAGGACGAAAATGACCTAAATGTTCAACCAATGACACAAAATAACTTATGGGATGCATAAGATTGGTTAAAAACCCTAATTGGACGAGAATAACCCTTGGGAGGACGAAAATAACCTAAATGTTCAACCAATGACACAAAATCACTTATTGGAAGCACAAGATTGGTTAAAAACCCTAATTGGACGAGAATAACCCTTGGGAGGACGAAAATAACCTAAATGTTCAACCAATGACACAAAATCACTTATTGGAAGCACAAGATTGGTTAAAAACCCTAATTGGACGAGAATAAGCCTTGGGAAGACGAAAATGACCTAAATGTTCAGCCAATGGCACAAAATCACTTAATGGATGCACAAGATTGGTTAAAAACCCTAATTGGACGAGAATAAGCCTATGGAGGACGAAAAAGACCTAAATGTTCAACCAAAGACACAAGCGTACTTATTGGATGCACAAAAATGGCTAAAAACCCTAATTGGATGAGAATAAGCCTAGGGATGACAAAAATGACCTAAATGTTCAACCAATGAAACAAAATCACTTATTACATGCACAAGATTGGTTACAAACCCTAATTGATGAGAATAAGCCTAGGGAGGACGAAAATGACCTAAATGTTCAACCAATGACACAAAATAACTTATTGGATGCATATGATTGGTTAAAAACCCTAATTGGACGAGAATAACCCTTGGGAGGACGAAAATAACCTAAATGTTCAACCAATGACACAAAATCACTTATTGGAAGCACAAGATTGGTTAAAAACCATAATTGGACGAGAATAACCCTTGGGAGGACGAAAATAACCTAAATGTTCAACCAATGACACAAAATCACTTATTGGAAGCACAAGATTGGTTAAAAACCCTAATTGGACGAGAATAAGCCTTGGGAGGACGAAAATGACCTAAATGTTCAACCAATGACAAAAATGTACTTATTGGATGCACAAGATTGGTTAAAAACCCTAATTGGACGAGAATAAGCCTTGGGAGGACGAATATGACCTAAATGTTAAACCAATGACACAAAATAACTTATTGGATGCACAAGATTGGTTAAAAACCTTAATTGGACGAGAATAAGCTTAGGGAGGACGAAAAAGATCTAAATGTTCAACCAAAGACACAAGCGTACTTATTGGATGCACAAGATTGGCTAAAAACCCTAATTGGATGAGAATAAGCCTAGGGAGGACAAAAATTACATAAATGTTCAACCAATGACGCAAAATAACTTATTGGATGCACTAGATTGGTTAAAAACCCTTATTGGACGAGAATAAGCCTTTCGATGATGAAAATGACCTAAATGTTCAACCAATGAAACAAAATTTCTTATTGGATGCACAAGATTGGTTAAAAACCCTAATAGGATGAGAATAAGACTAGGGAGGACGAAAATGACCTAAATGTTCAACCAATGACACAAAATCACTTATTGGATGCACAAGATTGGTAAAAAACCCTAATTGGACGAGAATAAGCTTTGGGAGGACGAAAATGACCTAAATGTTCAACCAATGACACGAAATCACTTATTGGATGCACAAGATTGCTTTAAAACCCTAATTGGACGAGAATAAGCTTTGGGAGGACGAAAATGACCTAAATGTTCAACCAATGACACAAATGTACTTATTGGATGCACAAGATTGGTTAAAAACCCTAATTGGACGAAAATAAGCCTTGGGATGACGAAAATGACCTAAATGTTCAACCAATGCACAAAATCACTTATTGGATGCACAAGATTCGTTAAAAACCCTAATTGGACGAGAATAAGCCTTGGGAGGACGAAAATGACCTAAATGTTCAGCCAATGGCACAAAATCACTTAATGGATGCACAAGATTGGTTAAAAACCCTAATTGGACGAGAATAAGCCTAGGGAGGACGAAAAAGACCTAAATGTTCAACCAAAGACACAAGCGTACTTATTGGATGCACAAAAATGGCTAAAAACCCTAATTGGATGAGAATAAGCCTAGGGATGACAAAAATGACCTAAATGTTCAACCAATGAAACAAAATCACTTATTCGATGCACAAGATTGGTTACAAATCCTAATTGATGAGAATAAGCCTAGGGAGGACGAAAATGACCTAAATGTTCAACCAATGACACAAAATCACTTATTGGATGCATAAGATTAGTTAAAAACCCTAATTGGACGAGAATAAGCCTTGGGAGGACGAAAATGACCTAAATGTTCAACCAATGACACAAAATCACTTATTGGATGCACAAGATTGGTTAAAAACCCTAATTGGACGAGAATAAGCCTTGGGAGGACGAAAATGACCTAAATGTTTAACCAACGACACAAAATCACTTATTGGATGCACAAGATTGGTTAAAAACCCTAATTGGACGAGAATAAGCCTTGGGAGGACGAAAATGACCTAAATGTTCAACCAATGACACAAATGTACTTATTGGATGCACAAGATTGGTTAAAAACCCTAATTGGACGAGAATAAGCCTTGGGAGGACGAAAATGACCTAAATGTTCAACCAATGACACAAATGTAATTATTGGATGCACAAGATTGGTTAAAAACCCTAATTGGACGAGAGTAAGCCTTGGGAGGACGAAAATGACCTAAATGTTCAACCAATGACAAAAATGTACTTATTGGATGCACAAGATTGGTTAAAAACCCTAATTGGACGAGAAAAAGCCTTGGGAGGACGAAAATGACCTAAATGTCCAACCAATGACACAAATGTACTTATTGGATGCACAAGATTGGTTAAAAACCCTAATTGGACGAGAATAAGCCTTGGGAGGACGAAAATGACCTAAATGTTCAACCAATGACACAAATGTACTTATTGGATGCACAAGATTGGTTAAAAACCCTAATTGGACGAGAATAAGCCTTGGGAGGACGAAAATGACCTAAATGTTGAACCAACGACACAAATGTACTTATTGGATGCACAAGATTGGTTAAAAACCCTAATTGGACGAGAATAAGCCTTGGGAGGACGAAAATGACCTAAATGTTCAACCAATGACACAAATGTACTTATTGGATGCACAAGATTGGTTAAAAACCCTAATTGGACGAGAATAAGCCTTGGGAGGACGAAAATGACCTAAATGTTCAACCAATGACACAAATGTACTTATTGGATGCACAAGATTGGTTAAAAACCCTAATTGGACCAGAATAAGCCTTGGGATGACGAAAATGACCTAAATATTCAACAAATGACACAAAATCACTTATTGGATGCACAAGATTAGTTAAAAACCCTACTTGGAGGAGAATAAGCCTTAGGAGGACGAAAATGACCTAAATGTTCAACCAATGACACAAAATCACTTATTGGATGCACAAGATTGGTTAAAAACCCTAATTGGACGAGAATAAGCCTTGGGAGGACGAAAATGACCTAAATGTTCAACCAATGACAGAAATGTACTTATTGGATGCAGAAGATAGGTTAAAATCCCTATCTGGACGAGAATAAGCCTTGGGAGGAAGAAAATGACCTAAATGTTCAACCAATGAAACAAAATCACTTATTGGATGCACATGATTGGTTAAAAACCCTAATTGGACGAGAATAAGCCTTGGGAGGACGAAAATGACCTAAATGTTCAACGAATGACACAAATCACTTATTGGATGCACAAGATTGGTTAAAAACACTAATTGGACGAGAATAATTCTTGGGAGGACGAAAATGACCTAAATGTTCAATCAATGACACAAAATCACTTATTCGATGCACAAGATTGGTTAAAAACCCTAATTGGACGAGAATAAGCCTTGGGAGGATGAAAATGACCTAAATGTTCAACCAATGACACAAATGTACTTATTGGATGCACAAGATAGGTTAAAATCCCTAACTGGACGAGAATAAGCCTTTGGAGGAAGAAAATGACCTAAATGTTCAACCAATGACACAAAATCACTTATTGGATGCACATGATTGGTTAAAAACACTTATTGGACGAGAATAAGCCTTGGGAGGACGAAAATGACCTAAATGTTCAACCAATGACACAAAATCACTTATTGGATGCACAAGATTGGTTAAAAATCCTAATTGGACGAGAATAAGCCTTGGGAGGACGAAAATGACCTAAATGTTCAACCAATGACACAAAATCACTTATTGGAAGCACAAGATTGGTTACAAACCCTAATTGATGAGAATAAGCCTAGGGAGGACGAAAATGACCTAAATGTTCAACCAATGACACAAAATCACTTATTGGATGCATAAGATTGGTTAAAAACCCTAATTGGACGAGAATAACCCTTGGGAGGACGAAAATAACCTAAATGTTCAACCAATGACACAAAATCACTTATTGGAAGCACAAGATTGGTTAAAAACCTTAATTGGACGAGAATAAGCCTTGGGAGGACGAAAATGACCTAAAAGTTCAACCAAAGACACAAAATCACTTATTGGATGCACATGATTGGTTAAAAACACTTATTGGACCAGAATAAGCCTTGGGAGGACGAAAATGACCTAACTGTTCAACCAATGACACAAAATCACTTATTGGATGCACAAGATTGGTTAAAAACCCTAATTGGACGAGAATAAGACTTGGGAGGACGAAAATGACCTAAATGTTCAACGAATGACACAAATCACTTATTGGATGCACAAGATTGGTTAAAAACACTAATTGGACGAGAATAACCCTTGGGAGGACGAAAATAACCTAAATGTTCAACCAATGACACAAAATCACTTATTGGAAGCACAAGATTGGTTAAAAACCCTAATTTGATGAGAATAAGCCTTGGGAGGACGAAAATGACCTAAATGTTCAACCAATGACAAAAATGTACTTATTGGATGCACAAGATTGGTTAAAAACCCTAATTGGACGAGAATAAGCCTTGGGAGGACGAAAATGACCTAAATGTTCAACCAATGACACAAAATAACTTATTGGAAGCACAAGTTTGGTTAAAAACCTTAATTGGACGAGAATAAGCCTAGGGAGGACGAAAAAGACTTAAATGTTCAACCAAAGACACAAGCGTACTTATTGGATGCACAAGATTGGTTAAAAACCCTAATTGGATGGAATAAGCCTAGGGAGGACGAAAATGACCTAAATGTTCAACCAATGAAACAAAATCACTTATTGGATGCACAAGATTTGTTAAAAACCCTAATTGGATGAGAATAAGCCTAGGGAGGACGAAAATGACCTAACTATTCAACCAATGACACAAAATCACTTATTGGAAGCACAAGATTGGTTAAAAACCCTAATTGGACGAGAATAAGCCTTGGGAAGACGAAAATGACCTAAATGTTCAGCCAATGGCACAAAATCACTTAATGGATGCACAAGATTGGTTAAAAACCCTAATTGGACGA
>JBBPBP010000749.1:16483-52016 GCA_037974735.1 Cicer chorassanicum
GAAAATGACCTAACTATTCAACCAATGACACAAAATCACTTATTGGAAGCACAAGATTGGTTAAAAACCCTAATTGGACGAGAATAAGCCTTGGGAAGACGAAAATGACCTAAATGTTCAGCCAATGGCACAAAATCACTTAATGGATGCACAAGATTGGTTAAAAACCCTAATTGGACGAGAATAAGCCTAGGGAGGACGAAAAAGACCTAAATGTTCAACCAAAGACACAAGCGTACTTATTGGATGCACAAAAATGGCTAAAAACCCTAATTGGATGAGAATAAGCCTAGGGATGACAAAAATGACCTAAATGTTCAACCAATGAAACAAAATCACTTATTACATGCACAAGATTGGTTACAAACCCTAATTGATGAGAATAAGCCTAGGAAGGACGAAAATGACCTAAATGTTCAACCAATGACACAAAATAACTTATTGGATGCATATGATTGGTTAAAAATCCTAATTGGACGAGAATAACCCTTGGGAGGACGAAAATAACCTAAATGTTCAACCAATGACACAAAATCACTTATTGGAAGCACAAGATTGGTTAAAAACCCTAATTGGACGAGAATAACCCTTGGGAGGACGAAAATAACCTAAATGTTCAACCAATGACACAAAATCACTTATTGGAAGCACAAGATTGGTTAAAAACCCTAATTGGAGGAGAATAAGCCTTGGGAGGACAAAAATGACCTAAATGTTCAAACAACGACACAAAATCACTAATTGGATGCACAAGATTGGTTAAAAACCGTAATTGGACGAGAATAAGCCTTGGGAGGACGAAAATGACCTAAATGTTCAACCAATGACACAAAATAACTTATTGGAAGCACAAGTTTGGTTAAAAACCTTAATTGGACGAGAATAAGCCAAAGGAGGACGAAAAAGACTTAAATGTTCAACCAAAGACACAAGCGTACTTATTGGATGCACAAGATTGGTTAAAAACCCTAATTGGATGAGAATAAGCCTAGGGAGGACGAAAATGACCTAAATGTTCAACCAATGAAACAAAATCACTTATTGGATGCACAAGATTTGTTAAAAACCCTAATTGGATGAGAATAAGCCTAGGGAGGACGAAAATGACCTAACTATTCAACCAATGACACAAATCACTTATTGGATGCACAAGATTGGTTAAAAACACTAATTGGACGAGAATAATTCTTGGGAGGACGAAAATGACCTAAATGTTCAATCAATGACACAAAATCACTTATTCGATGCACAAGATTGGTTAAAAACCCTAATTGGACGAGAATAAGCCTTGGGAGGATGAAAATGACCTAAATGTTCAACCGATGACACAAATGCACTTATTGGATGCACAAGATAGGTTAAAATCCCTAACTGGACGAGAATAAGCCTTGGGAGGAAGAAAATGACCTAAATGTTCAACCAATGACACAAAATCACTTATTGGATGCACATGATTGGTTAAAAACACTTATTGGACGAGAATAAGCCTTGGGAGGACGAAAATGACCTAAATGTTCAACCAATGGCACAAAATCACTTATTGGATGCACAAGTTTGGTTAAAAACCCTAATTGGACGAGAATAAGCCTAGGGAGGACGAAAAAGACCTAAATGTTCAACCAAAGACACAAGCGTACTTATTGTATGCACAAGATTGGCTAAAAACGCTAATTGGATGAGAATAAGCCTAGGGAGGACGAAAATTACCTAAATGTTCAACCAATGACACAAAATCACTTATTGGATGCACAAGATTGGTTAAAAATCCTAATTGGGCTAGAATAAGCCTTGGGAGGACGAAAATGACCTAAATGTTCAACCAAAGACACAAAATCACTTATTGGATGCACAAGATTGGTTAAAAACCCTAATAGGATGAGAATAAGCCTAGGGAGTACGAAAATGACCTAAATGTTCAACCAATGACACAAAATCACTTATTGGATGCACAAGATTGGTAAAAAACCCTAATTGGACGAGAATAAGCCTTGGGAGGACGAAAATGACCTAAATGTTCAACCAATGACACAAATGTACTTATTGGATGCAAAAGATTGGTTAAAAACCCTAATTGGACGAGAATAAGCCTTGGGAGGACGAAAATGACCTTAATGTTCAACCAATTACACAAATGTACTTATTGGATGCACAAGATTGGTTAAAAACCCTAATTGGACGAGAATTAGCCTTGGGAGGACTAAAATGACCTAAATGTTCAATCAATGACACAAATGTACTTATTGGATGCACAAGATTGGTTAAAAACCCTAATTGGACGAGAATAAGCCTTGGGAGGACGAAAATGACCTAAATGTTCAACCAATGACACAAATGTACTTATTGGATGCACAAGATTGGTTAAAAACCCTAATTGGACGAGAATAAGCCTTGGGAGGATGAAAATGACCTAAATATTCAACGAATGACACAAATGTACTTATTGGATGCACAAGATTGGTTAAAAACCCTAATTGGACGAGAATAAGCCTTGGGAGGACGAAAATGACCTAAATGTTCAACCAATGACACAAATGTACTTATTGGATGCACAAGATTGGTTAAAAACTCTAATTGGACGAGAATAAGCCTAGGGAGGACGAAAATGACCTAAATGTTTAACCAATGACACAAATTCACTTATTGGATGCACAAGATTGGTTAAAAACCCTAATTGGACGAGAATAAGCCTTGGGAGGACGAAAATGACCTAAATGTTCAACCAATGACACAAATGTACTTATTGGATGCACAAGATTGGTTAAAAACCCTAATTGGACGAGAATAAGTCTTGGGAGGACGAAACTGACCTAAATGTTCAACCAATGACACAAATGTACTTATTGGATGCACAAGATTGGTTAAAAACCCTAATTGGACGAGAATAAGCCTTGGGAGGACGAAAATGACCTAAATGTTCAACCAATGACACAAATGTACTTATTGGATGCACAAGATTGGTTAAAAACCCTAACTGGACAAGAAAAAGACTTGGGAGGACGAAAATAACCTAAATGTTCAACCAATGACACAAATGTACTTATTGGATGCACAAGATTGGTTAAAAACCCTAATTGGACGAGAATAAGCCTTGGGAGGACGAAAATGACCTAAATGTTCAACCAATGACACAAATGTACTTATTGGATGCACAAGATTGGTTAAAAACCCTAATTGGACGAGAATAAGCCTTGGGAGGACGAAAATGACCTAAATGTTCAACCAATGACACAAATGTACTTATTGGATGCACAAGATTGGTTAAAAACCTTAAATTGACGAGAATAAGCCTTGGGAGGACGAAAATGACCTAAATGTTCAACCAATGACACAAAATCACTTATTGGATGCACAAGATTGGTTAAAAACCCTAATTGGACGAGAATAAGCCTTGGGAGGACGAAAATGACCTAAATGTATAACCAATGATACAAAATCACTTATTGGATGCACAAGATTGGTTAAAAACCCTAATTGGACGAGAATAAGCCTTGGGAGGACGAAAATGACCTAAATGTTCAACCAATGACACAAATGTACTTATTGGATGCACAAGATTGGTTAAAAACCCTAATTGGGCGAGAATAAGCCATCGGAGGACGAAAATGACCTAAATGTTCAACCAATGACACAAATGTACTTATTGGATGCACAAGATTGGTTAAAAACCCTAATTGGACGAGAATAAGCCTTGGGAGGACGAAAATGACCTAAATGTTCAACCAATGACACAAATGTACTTATTGGATGCACAAGATTGGTTAAAAACCCTAATTGGACGAGAATAAGCCTTGGGAGGATGAAAATGACTTAAATGTTCATCAAACGACACAAAATCACTTATTGGATGCACAAGATTGGTTAAAAACCCTAATTGGACGAGAATAAGCCTTGGGAGGACGAAAATGACCTAAATGTTCAACCAATGACACAAATGTACTTATTGGATGCACAAGATTGGTTAAAAACCCTAATTGGACGAGAAGAAAACTTGGGAGGACGAAAATGACCTTAATGTTCAACCAATGACACAAATGTACTTATTGGATGCACAAGATTGGTTAAAAACCCTAATTGGACGAGAATAAGCCTTGGGAGGACGAAAATGACCTAAATGTTCAACCAATGACACAAATGTACTTATTGGATGCACAAGATTGGTTAAACGCCCTAATTGGACGAGAATAAGCCTTGGGAGGACGAAAATGACCTAAATGTTCAACCAATGACACAAATGTACTTATTGGATGCACAAGATTGGTTAAAAACCCTAATTGGACGAGAATAAGTCTTGGGAGGACGAAAATGACCTAAATGTTCAACCAATGACACAAATGTACTTATTGGATGCACAAGATTTGTTAAAAACCCTAATTGGACGAGAATAAGCCTTGGGAGGACGAAAATGACCTAAATGTTCAACCAATGACACAAATGCACTTATTGGATGCACAAGATTGGTTAAAAACCCTAATTGGACGAGAATAAGACTTGGGAGGACGAAAATGACCTAAATGTTCAACCAATGACACAAATGTACTTATTGGATGCACAAGATTGGTTAAAAACCCTAATTGGACGAGAATAAGCCTTGGGAGGCAAAAATGACCTAAATGTTCAACCAATGACACAAATGTACTTATTGGATGCACAAGATTGGTTAAAAACCCTAATTGGACTAGAATAAGCCTTGGGAGGACGAAAATGACCTAAATGTTCAACCAATGACACAAATGTACTTATTGGATGCACAAGATTGGTTAAAAACCCTAATTGGACGAGAATAAGCCTTGGGAGGACGAAAATGACCTAAATGTTCAACCAATGACACAAATGTACTTATTGGATGCACAAGATTGGTTAAAAACCCTAATTGGACTAGAATAAGCATTGAGATGACGAAAATGACCTAAATGTTCAACCAATGACACAAATGTACTTATTGGATGCACAAGATTGGTTAAAAACCCTAATTGGACGAGAATAAGCCTTGGGAGGACGAAAATGACCTAAATGTTCAACCAATGACACAAATGTACTTATTAGATACACAAGATTGGTTAAAAACCCTAATTGGACGAGAATAAGCCTTGGGAGGACGAAAATGACCTAAATGTTCAACCAATGACACAAATGTACTTATTGGATGCAAGAGATTGGTTAAAAACCCTAATTGGACGAGAATAAGCCTTGGGAGGACGAAAATGACCTAAATGTTCAACCAATGACACAAATGTACTTATTGGATGCACAAGATTGGTTAAAAACCCTAATTGGACGAGAATAAGCCTTGGGAGGACGAAAATGACCTAAATGTTCAACCAATGACACAAATGTACTTATTGGATGCACAAGATTGGTTAAAAACCCTAATTGGACGAGAATAAGCCTTGGGAGAACGAAAATGACCTAAATGTTCAACCAATGACACAAAATCACTTATTGTATGCACAAGATTGGTTAAAATCCCTAATTGGAAGAGAATAAGCCTTGTGAGGACGAAAATGACCTAAATGTTCAACCAATGACACAAAATCACTTATTGGATACACAAGATTGGTTAAAAACCCTAATTGGACGAGAATAAACCTTGGGAGGACGAAAATGACTTAAATGTTCAACCAATGACACAAATGTACTTATTGGATGCACAAGATTGGTTAAAAACCCTAATTGGACGAGAATAAGCCTTGGGAGGACGAAAATGACCTAAATGTTCAACCAATGACACAAATGTACTTATTGGATGCACAAGATTGGTTAAACACCCTAATTGGACGAAAATAAGCCTTGGGAGGACGAAAATGACCTACATGTTCAACCAATGACACAAAATCAGTTATTGGATGCACAAGATTGGTTAAAAACCCTAATTGGACGAGAATAAGGCTAGGGAGGACGAAAATGACCTAAATGTTCAACCAATGACACAAAATCACTTATTGGATGCACAAGATTGGTTAAAAACCCTAATTGGACGAGAATGAGCCTAGGGAGGACGAAAATGACCTAAATGTTCAACCAATGACACAAAATCACTTATTGGATGCACAAGATTGGTTAAAAATCCTAATTGGACGAGAATAAGCCTTGGGAGGACGAAAATGACCTAAATGTTCAACCAATGACACAAAATCACTTATTGGAAGCACAAGATTGGTTACAAACCCTAATTGATGAGAATAAGCCTAGGGAGGACGAAAATGACCTAAATGTTCAACCAATGACACAAAATCACTTATTGGATGCATAAGATTGGTTAAAAACCCTAATTGGACGAGAATAACCCTTGGGAGGACGAAAATAACCTAAATGTTCAACCAATGACACAAAATCACTTATTGGAAGCACAAGATTGGTTAAAAACCTTAATTGGACGAGAATAAGCCTTGGGAGGACGAAAATGACCTAAAAGTTCAACCAAAGACACAAAATCACTTATTGGATGCACATGATTGGTTAAAAACACTTATTGGACCAGAATAAGCCTTGGGAGGACGAAAATGACCTAACTGTTCAACCAATGACACAAAATCACTTATTGGATGCACAAGATTGGTTAAAAACCCTAATTGGACGAGAATAAGACTTGGGAGGACGAAAATGACCTAAATGTTCAACGAATGACACAAATCACTTATTGGATGCACAAGATTGGTTAAAAACACTAATTGGACGAGAATAATTCTTGGGAGGACGAAAATGACCTAAATGTTCAATCAATGACACAAAATCACTTATTCGATGCACAAGATTGGTTAAAAACCCTAATTGGACGAGAATAAGCCTTGGGAGGACGAAAATGACCTAAATGTTCAACGAATGACACAAATCACTTATTGGATGCACAAGATTGGTTAAAAACACTAATTGGACGAGAATAATTCTTGGGAGGACGAAAATGACCTAAATGTTCAATCAATGACACAAAATCACTTATTCGATGCACAAGATTGGTTAAAAACCCTAATTGGACGAGAATAAGCCTTGGGAGGACGAAAATGACCTAAATGTTCAACCAATGACAGAAATGTACTTATTGGATGCAGAAGATAGGTTAAAATCCCTATCTGGACGAGAATAAGCCTTGGGAGGAAGAAAATGACCTAAATGTTCAACCAATGAAACAAAATCACTTATTGGATGCACATGATTGGTTAAAAACCCTAATTGGACGAGAATAAGACTTGGGAGGACGAAAATGACCTAAATGTTCAACCAATGACACAAATCACTTATTGGATGCACAAGATTGGTTAAAAACACTAATTGGACGAGAATAATTCTTGGGAGGACGAAAATGACCTAAATGTTCAATCAATGACACAAAATCACTTATTCGATGCACAAGATTGGTTAAAAACCCTAATTGGACGAGAATAATCCTTGGGAGGACGAAAATGACCTAAATGTTCAACCAATGACACAAATGTACTTATTGGATGCACAAGATAGGTTAAAATCCCTAACTGGACGAGAATAAGCCTTGGGAGGAAGAAAATGACCTAAATGTTCAACCAATGACACAAAATCACTTATTGGATGCACATGATTGGTTAAAAACACTTATTGGACGAGAATAAGCCTTGGGAGGACGAAAATGACCTAAATGTTCAACCAATGGCACAAAATCACTTATTGGATGCACAAGTTTGGTTAAAAACCCTAATTGGACGAGAATAAGCCTAGGGAGGACGAAAAAGACCTAAATGTTCAACCAAAGTCACAAGCGTACTTATTGTATGCACAAGATTGGCTAAAAACGCTAATTGGATGAGAATAAGCCTAGGGAGGACGAAAATGATCTAAATGTTCAACCAATGACACAAAATCACTTATTGGATGCACAAGATTGGTTAAAAATCCTAATTGGGCTAGAATAAGCCTTGGGAGGACGAAAATGACCTAAATGTTCAACCAAAGACACAAAATCACTTATTGGATGCACGAGATTGGTTAAAAACCCTAATAGGATGAGAATAAGCCTAGGGAGTACGAAAATGACCTAAATGTTCAACCAATGACACAAAATCACTTATTGGATGCACAAGATTGGTAAAAAACCCTAATTGGACGAGAATAAGCCTTGGGAGGACGAAAATGACCTAAATGTTCAACCAATGACACGAAATCACTTATTGGATGCACAAGATTGGTTAAAAACCCTAATTGGACGAGAATAAGCTTTGGGAGGACGAAAATGACCTAAATGTTCAACCAATGACACAAATGTACTTATTGGATGCACAAGATTGATTAAAAACCCTAATTGGACGAAAAGAAGCCTTCGGATGACGAAAATGACCTAAATGTTCAACCAATGACACAAAATCACTTATTGGAAGCACAAGATTGGTTAAAAACCCTAATTGGACGAGAATAAGCCTTGGGAAGACGAAAATGACCTAAATGTTCAGCCAGTGGCACAAAATCACTTAATGGATGCACAAGATTGGTTAAAAACCCTAATTGGACGAGAATAAGCCTAGGGAGGACGAAAAAGACCTAAATGTTCAACCAAAGACACAAGCGTACTTATTGGATGCACAAAAATGGCTAAAAACCCTAATTGGATGAGAATAAGCCTAGGGATGACAAAAATGACCTAAATGTTCAACCAATGAAACAAAATCACTTATTACATGCACAAGATTGGTTACAAACCCTAATTGATGAGAATAAGCCTAGGGAGAACGAAAATGAACCAAATGTTCAACCAATGACACAAAATAACTTATTGGATGCATAAGATTGGTTAAAAACCCTAATTGGACGAGAATAACCCTTGGGAGGACGAAAATAACCTAAATGTTCAACCAATGACACAAAATCACTTATTGGAAGCACAAGATTGGTTAAAAACCCTAATTGGACGAGAATAAGCCTTGGGAAGACGAAAATGACCTAAATGTTCAGCCAATGGCACAAAATCACTTAATGGATGCACAAGATTGGTTAAAAACCCTAATTGGACGAGAATAAGCCTATGGAGGACGAAAAAGACCTAAATGTTCAACCAAAGACACAAGCGTACTTATTGGATGCACAAAAATGGCTAAAAACCCTAATTGGATGAGAATAAGCCTAGGGATGACAAAAATGACCTAAATGTTCAACCAATGAAACAAAATCACTTATTACATGCACAAGATTGGTTACAAACCCTAATTGATGAGAATAAGCCTAGGGAGGACGAAAATGACCTAAATGTTCAACCAATGACACAAAATAACTTATTGGATGCATAAGATTGGTTAAAAACCCTAATTGGACGAGAATAACCCTTGGGAGGACGAAAATAACCTAAATGTTCAACCAATGACACAAAATCACTTATTGGAAGCACAAGATTGGTTAAAAACCCTAATTGGACGAGACTAAGCCTTGGGAGGACGAAAATGACCTAAATGTTCAACCAATGACAAAAATGTACTTATTGGATGCACAAGATTGGTTAAAAACCCTAATTGGACGAGAATAAGCCTTGGGAGGACGATAATGACCTAAATGTTCAACCAATGACACAAAATAACTTATTGGAAGCACAAGTTTGGTTAAAAACCTTAATTGGACGAGAATAAGCCTAGGGAGGATGAAAAAGACTTAAATGTTCAACCAAAGACACAAGCGTACTTATTGGATGCACAAGATTGGTTAAAAACCCTAATTGGATGGAATAAGCCTAGGGAGGACGAAAATGACCTAAATGTTCAACCAATGAAACAAAATCACTTATTGGATGCACAAGATTTGTTAAAAACCCTAATTGGATGAGAATAAGCCTAGGGAGGACGAAAATGACCTAACTATTCAACCAATGACACAAAATCACTTATTGGATGCACAAGATTGGTTAAAAACCCTAATTGGACGAGAATAAGACTTGGGAGGACGAAAATGACCTAAATGTTCAACGAATGACACAAATCACTTATTGGATGCACAAGATTGGTTAAAAACACTAATTGGACGAGAATAATTCTTGGTAGGACGAAAATGACCTAAATGTTCAATCAATGACACAAAATCACTTATTCGATGCACAAGATTGGTTAAAAACCCTAATTGGACGAGAATAAGCCTTGGGAGGATGAAAATGACCTAAATGTTCAACCAATGACACAAATGTACTTATTGGATGCACAAGATAGGTTAAAATCCCTAACTGGACGAGAATAAGCCTTTGGAGGAAGAAAATGACCTAAATGTTCAACCAATGACACAAAATCACTTATTGGATGCACATGATTGGTTAAAAACACTTATTGGACGAGAATAAGCCTTGGGAGGACGAAAATGACCTAAATGTTCAACCAATGACACAAAATCACTTATTGGATGCACAAGATTGGTTAAAAACCCTAATTGGACGAGAATAAGCCTTGGGAGGACGAAAATGACCTAAATGTATAACCAATGATACAAAATCACTTATTGGATGCACAAGATTGGTTAAAAACCCTAATTGGACGAGAATAAGCCTTGGGAGGACGAAAATGACCTAAATGTTCAACCAATGACACAAATGTACTTATTGGATGCACAAGATTGGTTAAAAACCCTAATTGGCCGAGAATAAGCCTTGGGAGGACGAAAATGACCTAAATATTCAACCAATGACACAAATGTACTTATTGGATGCACAAGATTGGTTAAAAACCCTAATTGGACGAGAATAAGCCTTGGGAGGACGAAAATGACCTAAATGTTCAACCAATGACACAAATGTACTTATTGGATGCACAAGATTGGTTTAAAACCCTAATTGGACTAGAATAAGCCTAGGGAGGACGAAAATAACCTAAATGTTCAACCAATGACACAAATGTACTAATTGGATGCACAAGATTGGTTAAAAACCCTAATTGGACGAGAATAAGCCTTGGGAGGACGAAAATGACCTAAATGTTCAACCAATGACACAAAATAACTTATTGGATGCACAAGATTGGTTAAAAACCCTAATTGGACGAGAATAAGCCTTAGGAGGACGAAAATGACCTAAATGTTCAACCAATGACACAAAATCACTTATTGGATGCACAAGATTGGTTAAAAACCCAAATTGGACGAGAATAAGCCTAGGGAGGACGAAAATGACCTAAATGTTCAACCAATGACAAAAATGTACTTATTGGATGCACAAGATTGGTTAAAAACCCTAATTGGACGAGAATAAGGCTTGGGAGGACGAAAATGACATAAATGTTCAACCAATGACACAAATGTACTTATTGGATGCACAAGATTGGTTAAAAACCCTAATTGGACGAGAATAAGCCTTGGGAGGACGAAAATGACCTAAATGTTCAACCAATGACACAAATGTACTTATTGGATGCACAAGATTGGTTAAAAACCCTAATTGGACGAGAATAAGCCTTGGGAGGACGAAAATGACCTAAATGTTCACTCAATGACACAAATGTACTTATTGGATGCACAAGATTGGTTAAAAACCCTAATTGGACGAGAATAAGCCTTGGGAGGACGAAAATGACCTAAATGTTCAACCAATGACACAAATGTACTTATTGGATGCACAAGATTGGTTAAAAACCCTAATTGGACGAGAAAATGCATAGGGAGGACGAAAATGACCTAAATGTTCAACCAATGACTCAAAATCACTTATTGGATGCACAAGATTGGTTAAAAACCCTAATTGGACGAGAATAAGCATTGGGAGGACGAAAATGACGTAAATGTTCAACCAATGACACAAATGTACTTATTGGATGCACAAGATTGGTTAAAAACCCTAATTGGACGAGAATAAGGCTTTGGAGGACGAAAATGTCCTAAATGTTCAACCAATGACAAAAAATCACTTATTGGATGCACAAGATTGGTTAAAAACCCTAATTGGACGAGAATAAGCCTTGGGAGGACGAAAATGACCTAAATGTTCAACCAATGACACAAATGTACTTATTGGATGCACAAGATTGGTTAAAAACCCTAATTGGACGAGAATAAGCCTTGGGAGGAAGAAAATGACCTAAATGTTCAACCAATGACACAAATGTACTTATTTGATGCACAAGATTGGTTAAAAACCCTAATTGGACGAGAATAAGCCTTGGGAGGACGAAAATGACCTAAATGTTCAACCAATGACACAAACGTACTTATTGGATGCACAAGATTGGTTAAAAACCCTAATTGGACGAGAATAAGCCTTGGGAGGACGAAAATGACCTAAATATTCAACCAATGACACAAATGTACTTATTGGATGCACAAGATTGGTTAAAAACACTAATTGGACGAGAATAAGCCTTGGGAGGACGAAAATCACTTAAATGTTCAACCAATGACACAAATGTACTTATTGGATGCACAAGATTGGTTAAAAACCCTAATTGGACGAGAATAAGCCTTGGGAGGACGAAAATGACCTAAATGTTCAACCAATGACACAAATGTACTTATTGGATGCACAAGATTGGTTAAAAACCCTAATTGGACGAGAATAAGACTATGGAGGACGAAAATGACCTAAATGTTCAACCAACGACACAAATGTACTTATTGGATGCACAAGATTGGTTAAAAACCCTAATTGCACGAGAATAAGCCTTGGGAGGACGAAAATGACCTAAATGTTCAACCAATGACACAAAATCACTTATTGGATGCACAAGATTGGTTAAAAACCCTAATTGGACGAGAATAAGCTTTGGGAGGACGAAAATGACCTAAATGTTCAACCAATGACACAAATGTACTTATTGGATGCACAAGATTGATTAAAAACCCTAATTGGACGAAAATAAGCCTTCGGATGACGAAAATGACCTAAATGTTCAACCAATGACACAAAATCACTTATTGGAAGCACAAGATTGGTTAAAAACCCTAATTGGACGAGAATAAGCCTTGGGAAAACGAAAATGACCTAAATGTTCAGCCAATGGCACAAAATCACTTAATGGATGCACAAGATTGGTTAAAAACCGTAATTGGACGAGAATAAGCCTAGGGAGGACGAAAAAGACCTAAATGTTCAACCAAAGACACAGGCGTACTTATTGGATGCACAAAAATGGCTAAAAACCCTAATTGGATGAGAATAAGCCTAGGGATGACAAAAATGACCTAAATGTTCAACCAATGAAACAAAATCACTTATTCGATGCACAAGATTGGTTACAAACCCTAATTGAGGAGAATAAGCCTAGGGAGGACGAAAATGACCTAAATGTTCAACCAATGACACAAAATCACTAATTGGATGCATAAGATTGGTTAAAAACCCTAATTGGACGAGAATAACCCTTGGGAGGACGAAAATAACCTAAATGTTCAACCAATGACAAAAAATCACTTATTGGAAGCACAAGATTGGTTAAAAACCCTAATTGGACGAGAATAAGCCTTGGGAGGAAGAAAATGACCTAAATGTTCAACCAAAGACACAAGTGTACTTATTGGATGCACAAGATTGGCTAAAATCCCTAACTGGACGAGAATAAGCCTTGGGAGGAAGAAAATGACCTAAATGTTCAACAAATGACACAAAATCACTTATTGGATGCACATGATTGGTTAAAAACACTTATTGGATTAGAATAAGCCTTGGGAGGACGAAAATGACCTAACTGTTCAACCAATGACACAAAATCACTTATTGGATGCACAAGATTGGTTAAAAACCCTAATTGGACGAGAATAAGACTTGGGAGGACGAAAATGACCTAAATGTTCAACGAATGACACAAATCACTTATTGGATGCACAAGATTGGTTAAAAACCCTAATTGGACGAAAATAAGCCTTGGGAGGACGAAAATGACCTAAATGTTCAACCAATGACACAAAATCACTTATTGGAAGCACAAGATTGGTTAAAAACCCTAATTGGACGAGAATAAGCCTTGGGAGGACGAAAATGACCTAAATGTTCAACCAATGACAAAAATGTACTTATTGGATGCACAAGATTGGTTAAAAACCCTAATTGGACGAGAATAAGCCTTGGGAGGACGAAAATGACATTAATGTTCAACCAATGACACCAAATCACTTATTGGATGCACAATATTGGTTAAAAACCCTAATTGGACGAGAATAAGCCTTGGGAGGACGAAAATGACCTAAATGTTCAACCAATGACACAAAATCACTTATTGGATGCACAAGATTGGTTAAAAACCCTAATTGGACGAGAATAAGTCTTGGGAGGACGAAAATGACCTAAATGTTAAACCAATGACAGAAAATCACTTATTGGATGCACAAGATTGGTTAAAAACCCTAATTGGACGAGAATAAGTCTTGGGAGGACGAAAATGACCTAAATGTTAAACCAATGACATAAAATCACTTATTGGATGCACAAGATTGGTTAAAAACCCTAATTGGACGAGAATAAGCATAGGGAGGACGAAAATGACCTAAATGTTCAACCAATGACAAAAAATCACTTATTGGATGCACAAGATTGGTTAAAAACCCTAATTGGACGAGAATAAGCCTTGGGAGGACGAAAATGACCTAAATGTTCAACCAATGACACAAAATCACTTATTGGATGCACAAGATTGGTTAAAAACCCTAATTGGACGAGAATAAGCCTTGGGAGGACGAAAATGACCTAAATGTTCAACCAATGACACAAATGTACTTATTGGATGCACAAGATTGGTTAAAAATTCTAATTTGACGAGAATAAGCCTTGTGAGGACGAAAATGACCTAAATGTTCAACCAATGACATAAATGTACTTATTGGATGCACAAGATTGGTTAAAAACCCTAATTGGACGAGAATAAGCCTTGGGAGGACGAAAATGACCTAAATGTTCAACCAATGACACAAAATCACTTATTGGATGCACAAGATTGGTTAAAAACCCTAATTGGACGAGAATAAGCCTTGGGAGGACAAAAATGACCTAAATGATCAACCAATGACACAAAATCACTTATTGGATGCACAAGATTGGTTAAAAACCCTAATTGGACGAGAATAAGCCTTGGGAGGACGAAAATGACCTAAATGTTCAACCAATGACACAAATGTACTTATTGGATGCACAAGATTGGTTAAAAACCCTAATTGGAAGAGAATAAGCCTTGGGAGGACGAAAATGACCTAAATGTTCAACCAATAAAACAAATGTACTTATTGGATGCACAAGATTGGTTAAAAACCCTAATTGGACGAGAATTAACCTTGGGAGGACGAAAATGACCTAAATGTTCAACCAATGACACAAATGTACTTATTGGATGCACAAGATTGGTTAAAAACCCTAATTGGACGAGAATAAGCCTTGGGAGGACGAAAATGACCTAAATGTTCAACCAATGACACAAATGTACTTATTGGATGCACAAGATTGGTTAAAAACCCTAATTGGACGAGAATAAGCCTTGGGAGGATGAAAATGACCTAAATATTCAACGAATGACACAAATGTACTTATTGGATGCACAAGATTGGTTAAAAACCCTAATTGGACGAGAATAAGCCTTGGGAGGACGAAAATGACCTAAATGTTCAACCAATGACACAAATGTACTTATTGGATGCACAAGATTGGTTAAAAACTCTAATTGGACGAGAATAAGCCTAGGGAGGACGAAAATGACCTAAATGTTTAACCAATGACACAAATTCACTTATTGGATGCACAAGATTGGTTAAAAACCCTAATTGGACGAGAATAAGCCTTGGGAGGACGAAAATGACCTAAATGTTCAACCAATGACACAAATGTACTTATTGGATGCACAAGATTGGTTAAAAACCATAATTGGACGAGAATAAGCCTTGGGAGAACAAAAATGACCTAAATGTTCAACCAATGACACAAAATCACTTATTGGATGCACAAGATTGGTTAAAAACCCTAATTGGACGAGAATAAGCCTTGGGAGGACGAAAATGACCTAAATGTTCAACCAATGACACAAATGTACTTATTGGATGCACAAGATTGGTTAAAAACCCTAATTGGACGAGAATAAGCCTTGGGAGGACGAAAATGACCTAAATGTTCAACCAATGACACAAAATCACTTATTGGATGCACAAGATTGGTTAAAAATCCTAATTGGACGAGAATAAGCCTTGGGAGGATGAAAATGACCTAAATGTTCAACCAATAAAACAAATGTACTTATTGGATGCACAAGATTGGTTAAAAACCCTAATTGGACGAGAATAAGCCTTGGGAGGACGAAAATGACCTAAATGTTCAACCAATGACACAAATGTACTTATTGGATGCACAAGATTGGTTAAAAACCCTAATTGGACGAGAATAAGCCTTGGGAGGACGAAAATGACCTAAATGTTCAACCAATGACACAAATGTACTTATTGGATGCACAAGATTGGTTAAAAACCCGAATTGGACGAGAATAAGCCATGGGAGGACGAAAATGACCTAAATGTTCAACCAATGACACAAATGTACTTATTGGATGCACAAGATTGGTTAAAAACCCTAATTGGACGAGAATAAGCCTTGGGAGGACGAAAATGACCTAAATGTTCAACCAACGGCACAAAATCACTTATTGGAAGCACAAGATTGGTTAAAAACTCTAATTGAACAAGAATAAGCCTTTGGAGGACGAAAATAACCTAAATGTTCAACCAATGACACAAATGTACTTATTGGATGCACAAGATTGGTTAAAAACCCTAATTGGACGAGAATAAGCCTTGGGAGGACGAAAATGACCTAAATGTTCAACCAATGACACAAATGTACTTATTGGATGCACAAGATTGGTTAAAAACCCTAATTGGACGAGAATAAGCCTTGGGAAGACGAAAATGACCTAAATGTTCAACCAATGACACAAACTCACTTATTGGATGCACAAGATTGGTTAAAAACCCTAATTGGACGAGAATAAGCCTTGGGAGGACGAAAATGACCTAAATGTTCAACCAATGACACAAAATCACTTATCGGTTGCACAAGATTGGTTAAAAACCCTAATTGGACGAGAATAAGCCTTGGGAGGATGAAAATGACCTAAATGTTCAACCAATGACACAAAATCACTTATTGGATGCACAAGATTGGTTAAAAACCCTAATTGGACGAGAATAAGCCTTGGGAGGACGAAAATGACCTAAATAATCAACCAATGAGACAAAATCTCTTAATGGATGCACAAGATTGGTTAAAAACCCTAATTGGACGAGAATAAGCCTTGGTAGGATGAAAATGACCTAAATGTTCAACCAATGACACAAAATCACTTATTGGATGCACAAGATTGGTTAAAACCCCTAATTGGACGAGAATAAGCCTTAGGAGGACGAAAATGAGCTAAATGTTCAACCAATGACACAAATGTACTTATTGGATGCACAAGATTGATTAAAAACCCTAATTGGACGAGAATAAGCCTTGGGAGGACGAAAATGACCTAAATGTTCAACCAATGACACAAAATCACTTATTGGATGCACAAGATTGGTTAAAAACCCTAATTGGACGAGAATAAGCCTTGGGAGGACGAAAATGACCTTAATGTTCAAACAATAACACAAAATCACGTATTGGATGCACAAGATTGGTTAAAAACCCTAATTGGACGAGAATAATCCTTGGGAGGACGAAAATGACCTAAATTATCAACCAATGACACAAAATCACTTATTGGATGCACAAGATTGGTTAAAAACCCTAATTGGACGAGAATAATCCTTGGGAGGCAAAATTGACCTAAATGTTCAACCAATGACACAAAAGAACTTATTGGATGCACAAAATTGGTTAAAAACCTTAATTGGACGAGAATAAGCCTTGGGAGGACGAAAATGACCTAAATGTTCAAACTATGGCACAAAATCACTTATTGGATGCACAAGATTGGTTAGAAACCGTAATTGGACGAGAATAAGCCTTGGGAGGACGAAAATGACCTAAATGTTCAGCCAAAGACACAAATGTACTTATTGGATGCACAAGATTGGTTAAAAACCCTAATTGGACGAGAATAAGCCTTGGGAGGACGAAAATGACCTAAATGTTCAACCAATGACACAAATGTACTTATTGGATGCACAAGATTGGTTAAAAACCCTAATTGGACGAGAATAAGCCTTGGGATGACGAAAATGACCTAAATGTTCAACCAATGACACAAAATCACTTATTGGATGCACAAGATTGGTTAAAAACCCTAATTGGACGAAAATAAGCCTTGGGAGGACGAAAATGACCTAAATGTTCAACCAATGACACAAAATCACTTATTGGAAGCACAAGATTGGTTAAAAACCCTAATTGGACGAGAATAAGCCTTGGGAGGACGAAAATGACCTAAATGTTCAACCAATGACAAAAATGTACTTATTGGATGCACAAGATTGGTTAAAAACCCTAATTGGACGAGAATAAACCTTGGGAGGACGAAAATGACCAAAATGTTCAACAAATGACACAAATGTACATATTGGATGCAAAAGAGTGGTTAAAAACCCTAATTGGACGAGAATAAGGCTTGGGAGGACGAAAATGACCTAAATGTTCAACCAATGACAAAAAATCACTTATTTGATGCACAAGATTGGTTAAAAACCCTAATTGGACAAGAATAAGCCTTGGGAGGACGAAAATGACCTAAAAGTTCAACCAATGACACAAATGTACTTATTGGATGCACAAGATTAGTTAAAAACCCTAATTTGGACGAAAATAAGCCTTGGGAGGACGAAAATGATATAAATGTTCAACCAATGACACAAAATCACTTATTGGATGCACAAGATTGGTTAAAAACCCTTATTGGATTAGAATATACCTAGGGAAAACGAAAATGACCTAAATATTCAACCAATGACAGAAAATCACTTATTGGATGCACAAGATTGGTTAAAAACCCTAAATGAACGAGAATAAGCCTTGGGAGGATGAAAATGACCTAAATGTTCAACAAATGATGCAAAATAACTTATTGGATGCACTAGATTGGTTAAAAGCCCTAATTGGAAGAGAATAAGCCTTGGGATGACGAAAATGACCTAAATGTTCAACCAATGACACAAAATCACTTATTGGATGCACAAGATTGGTTAAAAACCCTAATTGGACGAGAATAAGCCTAGGAAGGACGAAAAAGACCTAAATGTTCAACCAAAGACACAAGCGTACTTATTGGATAAACAAGATTGGCTAAACACCCTAATTGGATGAGAATAAGCCTAGGGAGGACGAACATGATCTAAATGTTCAACCAATGACACAAAATCATTTATTGGATGCTAAAGATTGGTTAAAAACCCTAATTGGACGAGAATAAGCCTTAGGAGGACGAAAATGACCTAAATGTTCAACCAATGAAACAAAATCACTTATTGGATGCACAAGATTGGTTAAAAACACTAATTGGAAGAGAATAAGCCTTGGGAGGACGTAAATGACCTAAATGTTCAACCAATGACACAAAATCACTTATTGGATGCACAAGATTTGTTAAAAACCCTAATTAGATGAGAATAAGCCTAGGGAGGACAAAAATGACATTAATGTTCAACCAATGTCACCAAATAACTTATTGGATGCACTAGATTGGTTAAAAGCCCTAATTGGACGAGAATAAGCCTTGGGATGACGAAAAGGACCTAAATGTTCAACCAATGACACAAAATCACTTATTGGATCCAAAAGATTGGTTAAAAACCCTAATTTGGACGAAAATAAGCCTTGGGAGGACGAAAATGACCTAAATGTTCAACCAATGACACAAATGTACTTATTGGATGCACAAGATTGATTAAAAACCCTAATTGGACGAGAATAAGCCTTGGGAGGACGAAAATGACCTAAATGTTCAACCAATGACACAAAATCACTTATTGGATGCACAAGATTGGTTAAAAACCCTAATTGGACGAGAATAAGCCTTGCGAGGACGAAAATGACCTGAATGTTCAACCAATGACACAAAATCACTTATTGGATGCACAAGATTGGTTAAAAACTCTAATTGGACGAGAATAAGCCTTGGGAGGACGAAGATGACCTAAATGTTCAACCAATGACACAAATGTACTTATTGGATGCACAAGATTGGTTAAAAATCCTAATTTGGACGAGAATAAGCCTTGGGAGGATGAAAAGGACCTAAATGTTCGACATATGACGCAAAATAACTTATTGGATGCACTAGATTGGTTAAAAGCCCTAATTGGACGAGAATAAGCCTTGGGATGACGAAAATGACCTAAATGTTCAACCAATGACACAAAATCACTTATTGGATGCACAAGATTGGTTAAAAACCTTAATTTAGACGAAAATAAGCCTTGGGAGGACGAAAATGACATAAATGTTCAACCAATGACACAAAATCACTTATTGGATGCACAAGATTGGTTAAAAACCCTAATTGGACGAGAATAAGCCTTGGGAGGACGAAAATGACCTAAATGTTCAACCAATGACACAAAATCACTTATTGGATGCACAAGATTGGTTAAAAACCCTAATTGGACGAGAATAAGCCTTGGGAGGAAGAAAATGACCTAAATGTTCAACCAATGACACTAAATCACTTATTGGATGCACAAGATTGCTTAAAAACCCTAATTGGACGAGAATAAGCCTTGGGAGGACGAAAATGACCTAAATGTTCAACCAATGACACAAAATCACTTATTGGATGCACAAGATTGGTTAAAAACCCTAATTGGACGAGAATAAGCCTTGGGAGGACGAAAATGACCTAAATGTTCAACCAATGACACAAAATCACTTATTGGATGCACAAGATTGGTTAAAAACCCTAATTGGACGAGAATAAGCCTTGGGAGGACGAAAATGACCTAAATGTTCAACCAATGACACAAATGTAGTTATTGGATGCACAACACTTGTTGAAAACCCTAATTGGACGAGAATAAGACTTGGGAGGACGAAAACGACCTAAATGTTCAACCAATGACACAAATGTACTTATTGGATGCACAAGATTGGTTAAAAACCGTAATTGGATGAGAATAAGTCTTGGGAGGACGAAAATGACCTAAATGTTCAACCAATGACACAAAATCACTTGTTGGATGCACAAGACTGGTTAAATACCCTAATTGGACGAGAATAAGCCTTGGGAGGACGAAAATGACCTAAATGTTCAACCAATGACACAAAATCACTTATTGGATTCACAAGATTGGTTAAAAACCCTAATTGGACGAGAATAAGCCAAGGGAGGACGAAAATGACCTAAATGTTCAACCAATGATACAAATGTACTTATTGCATGCACAAGCTTGGTTAAAAACCCTAATTGGACGAGAATAAGTCTTGGGAGGACGAAAATGACCTAAATGTTCAACCAATGACACAAAATCACTTGTTGGATGCACAAGATTGGTAAAAAACCCTAATTGGACGAGAATAAGCCTTGGGAGGAAGAAAATGACCTAAATGTTCAACCAATAACACAAAGTTACTTATTGGATGCACAAGATTGGTTAAAAACCCTAATTGGACGAGAATAAGCCTTGGGAGGACGAAAATGACCTAAATGTTCAACCAATGACACAAAATCACTTATTGGATGCACAAGATTGGTTAAAAACCCTAATTGGACGAGAATAAGCCTTGGGAGGACGAAAATGACCTAAATGTTCAAAAAATGACACAAAATCACTAATTGGATGCAAAAGATTGGTTAAAAACCCTAATTGGACGAGAATAAGCCTTGGGAGGACGCAAATGACCTAAATGTTCAACCAATAGCACAAAATCACTTATTGGATGCACAAGATTGGTTAAAAACCCTAATTGGACGAGAATAAGCCTTGGGAGGACGAAAATGAGCTAAATGTTCAACCAATGACACAAAATCACTTATTGGATTCACAAGATTGGTTAAAAACCCTAATTGGACGTGAATAAGCCTTGGGAGGACGAAAATGACATAAATGTTCAACCAATGACACAAATGTACTTATTAGATGCACAAGATTGGTTAAAAACCCTAATTGGACGAGAATAAGCCTTGGGAGGACGAAAATGACCAAAATGTTCAACCAATGACACAAAATCACTTATTGGATGCACAAGATTGGTTAAAAACCCTAATTGGACGGGAATAAGCCTTGGGAGGACGAAAATGACCTAAATGTTCAACAAATGACACAAAATCACTTATTGGATGCAAAAGATTGGTTAAAAACCCTAATTGGACGAGAATAAGCCTTGGGAGGACGAAAATGACCTAAATGTTCAACCAATGACACAAAATCACTTATTGGATGCACAAGATTGGTTAAAAACCCTAATTGGACGAGAATAAGCCTTGGGAGGACGAAAATGACCTAAATATTTTAACCAATGACACAAATGTACTTATTGGATGCACAAGATTGGTTAAAAACCCTAATTGGACGAGAATAAGCCTTGGGAGGACGAAAATGACCTAAATGTTCAACCAATGACACAAAATCACTTATTGGATGCACAAGATTGGTTAAAAACCCTAATTGGACGAGAATAAGCCTTGGGAAGACGAAAAAAACCTAAATGTTCAACCAATGACACAAAATCACTTATTGGATGCACAAGATTGGTTAAAAACCCTAATTGGACGAGAATAAGCCTAGGGAGGACGAAAATGACCTAAATGTTCAACCAATGACACAAATGTACTTATTGGATGCACAAGATTGGTTAAAAACCCTAATTGGACGAGAATAAGCCTTGGGAGGACGAAAATGATATAAATGTTCAACCAATGAAACAAATGTACTTATTGGATGCACAAGATTGGTTAAAAACCCTAATTGGACGAGAATAAGCCTTGGGAGGACGAAAATGACCTAAATGTTCAACCAATGACACAAAATCACTTATTGGATGCACAAGATTGGTTAAAAACCCTAATTGGACGAGAATAAGCCTTGGGAGGACGAAAATGACCTAAATGTTCAACAAATGACACAAAATTACTTATTGGATGCATAAGATTTGTTAAAAACCCTAATTGGACGAGAATAAGCCTTGGGAGGACGAAAATGACCTAAATGTTCAACCAATGACACAAAATCACTTATTGGATGCACAAGATTGGTTAAAAACCCTAATTGGACGAGAATAAGCCTTGGGAGGACGAAAATGACCTAAATGTTCAACCAATGACACAAAATCACTTATTGGATGCACAAGATTTCTTAAAAACCCTAATTGGACGAGAATAAGCCTTGGGAGGACGAAAATGACCTAAATGTTCAACCAATGACACAAAATCACTTATTGGATGCACAAGATTGGTTAAAAACCCTAATTGGACGAGAATAAGCCTTGGGAGGACGAAAATGACCTAAATGTTCAACCAATGACACAAATGTAATTATTGGATGGACAAGATTGGTTAAAAACCCTAATTGGACGAGAATAAGCCTTGGGAGGACGAAAATGACCTAAATGTTCAACCAATGACACAAAATCACTTATTGGATGCACAAGATTGGTTAAAAACCCTAATTGGACGAGAATAAGCCTTGGGAGGACGAAAATGACCTGAATGTTCAACCAATGACACAAAATCACTTATTGGATGCACAAGATTGGTTAAAAACCCTAATTGGACGAGAATAAGCTTTGGGAGGACGAAAATGACCTAAATGTTCAACCAATGACACAAATGTACTTATTGGATGCACAAGATTGGTTAAAACCCCTAATTTGACGAGAATAAGTCTTGGGAGGACGAAAATGACCTAAATGTTCAACCAATGACACAAAATCACTTATTGGATGCACAAGATTGGTTAAAAACCCTAATTGGACGAGAATAAGCCTTAGGAGGACGAAAATGACCTAAATGTTCAACCAATGACACAAAATCACTTATTGGATGCACAAGATTGGTTAAAAACACTAATTGGAAGAGAATAAGCCTTGGGAGGACGTACATGACCTAAATGTTCAACCAATGATACAAAATCACTTATTGGATGCACAAGATTTGTTAAAAACCCTAATTAGATGAGAATAAGCCTTAGGAGGACGAAAATGACCTAAATGTTCAACCAATGACACAAAATCACTTATTGGATGCACAAGATTGGTTAAAAACACTAATTGGAAGAGAATAAGCCTTGGGAGGACGTAAATGACCTAAATGTTCAACCAATGACACAAAATCACTTATTGGATGCACAAGATTTGTTAAAAACCCTAATTAGATGAGAATAAGCCTAGGGAGGACAAAAATGACATAAATGTTCAACCAATGACACAAAATAACTTATTGGATGCACTAGATTGGTTAAAAGCCCTAATTGGACGAGAATAAGCCTTGTGATGACGAAAATGACCTAAATGTTCAACCAATGACACAAAATCACCTATTGGATCCAAAAGATTGGTTAAAAACCCTAATTTGGACGAAAATAAGCCTTGGGAGGACGAAAATGACCTAAATGTTCAACCAATGACACAAATGTACTTATTGGATGCACAAGATTGATTAAAAACCCTAATTGGACGAGAATAAGCCTTGGGAGGACGAAAATGACCTAAATGTTCAACCAATGACACAAAATCACTTATTGGATGCACAAGATTGGTTAAAAACCCTAATTGGACGAGAATAAGCCTTGGGAGGACGAAAATGACCTAAATGTTCAACAAATGACACAAATGTACTTATTGGATACACAAGATTGGTTAAAAACCCTAATTGGACGAGAATAAGTCTTGGGAGGACGAAAAAGACCTAAATGTTCAACCAATGACACAAAATCGCTTATTTGATGCACAAGATTGGTTAAAAACCCTAATTGGACAAGAATAAGCCTTGGGAGGACAAAAATGACATAAATGTTCAACCAATGACACAAATGTACTTATTGGATGCACAAGATTGGTTAAAAACCTAATTTTCCGAGAATAAGCCATGGGAGGACGAAAATGACCTAAATGTTCAACCAATGACACAAAATCACTTATTGGATGTAAAAGATTGGTTAAAAACCCTAATTGGATGAGAATAAGCCTAGGGAAAACGAAAATGACCTAAATGTTCAACCAATGACACAAATGTACTTATTGGATGCACAAGATTGGTTAAAAACCCTAATTGGACGAGAATAAGTCTTAGGAGGACGAAAATGACCTAAATGTTCAACCAATGACACAAAATCACTTATTTGATGCACAAGATTGGTTAAAAACCCTAATTGGACAAGAATAAGCCTTAGGAGGACGAAAATGACCTAAAAGTTCAACCAATGACACAAATGTACTTATTGGATGCAGAAGATTGGATAAAAAACCTAATTTGACGAGAATAAGCCTTGGGAGGACGAAAATGACCTAAATGTTCAGCCAATGACACAAAATCACTTTATTGGATGCACAAGATTGGTTAAAAACCCTAATCCGATTAGAATAAACCTAGGGAAAACGAAAATGACCTAAATATTCAACCAATGACACAAAGTCACTTATTATATGCACAAGATTGGTTAAATACCCTAATTGGACGAGAATAAGCCTTGGGAGGATGAAAATGACCTAAATGTTCAACAAATGACGCAAAATAACTTATTGGTTGCACTAGATTGGTTAAAAGCCCTAATTGGACGAGAATAAGCTTTAGGATGACGAAAATGACCTAAATGTTCAACCAATGACACAAAATCACTTATTGGATGCACAAGATTGGTTAAAAACCTTAATTTGGACGAAAATAAGCCTTGGGAGGACGAAAATGACATAAATGTTCAACCAATGACACAAAATCATTTATTGGATGCACAAGATTGGTTAAAAACCCTAATTGGACGAGAATAAGCCTAGGAAGGACGAAAAAGATCTAAATGTTCAACCAAAGACACAAGCGTACTTATTTGATGCACAAGATCTGCTAAACACCCTAATTGGATGAGAATAAGCCCAGGGAGGATGAACATGACCTAAATGTTCAACCAATGAAACAAAATCACTTATTGGATGCACAAGATTTGTTAAAAACCCTAATCTGATTAGAATAAACCTAGGGAAAACGAAAATGACCTAAATATTCAACCAATGACACAAAATCACTTATTATATGCACAAGATTGGTTAAATACCCTAATTGGACGAGAATAAGCCTTGGGAGGATGAAAATGACCTAAATGTTCAACAAATGACGCAAAATAACTTATTGGATGCACTAGATTGGTTAAAAGCCCTAATTGGATGAGAATAAGCCTTGGGATGACGAAAATTACCTAAATGTTCAACCAATGACACAAAATCACTTATATGATGCAAAAGATTGGTTAAAAACCCTAATTTGGACGAAAATAAGCCTTGGGAGGACGAAAATGACCTAAATGTTCTAACAATGACACAAATGTACTTATTAGATGCACAAGATTGATTAAAAACCCTAATTGCACGACAATAAGCCTTTGGAGGACGAAAATGACCTAAATGTTCAACCAATGACAAAAAATCACTTATTGGATGCACAAGATTGGTTAAAAACCCTAATTGGACGAGAATAAGCCTTGGGAGGACGAAAATGACCTAAATGTTCAACAAATGACACAAAATCACTTATTGGATGCACAAGATTGGTTAAAAAATATAATTGGACGAGAATAAGCCTAGGAAGGACGAAAAAGACCTAAATGTTCAACCAAAGGCACAAGCGTACTTATTGGATAAACAAGATTGGCTAAACACCCTAATTGGATGAGAATAAGCCTAGGGAGGACGAACATGACCTAAATGTTCAACCAATGAAACAAAATCACTTATTGGATGCACAAGATTTGTTAAAAACACTAATTGGATGAGAATAAGCCGTGGCAGGACGAAAATGACCTAAATGTTCAACCAATGAAACAAAATCACTTTATTGGATGCACAAGATTGGTTAAAAACCCTAATTGGACGAGGATAAGACTTGGGAGGACGAAAATGACCTAAATGTTCAACGAATGACACAAATCACTTATTGGATGCACAAGATTGGTTAAAAACACTAATTGGACGAGAATAATTCTTGGGAGGACGAAAATGACCTAAATGTTCAATCAATGACACAAAATCACTTATTCGATGCACAAGATTGGTTAAAAACCCTAATTGAACCAGAATAAGCCTTGGGAGGATGAAAATGACCTAAATGTTCAACCAATGACACAAAATCACTTATTGGATGCACAAGATTGGTTAAAAACCTTAATTTGGACGAAAATAAGCCTTGGGAGGACGAAAATGACATAAATGTTCAACCAATGACACAAAATCACTTATTGGATGCACAAGATTGGTTAAAAACCCTAATTGGACGAGAATAAGCCTTGGGATGACGAAAATGACCTAAATGTTCAACCAATGACACAAAATCACTTATTGGATGCATAAGATTGGTTAAAAACCCTAATTGGACGAGAATAAGTATTGGGAGGACGAAAATGACCTAAATGTTCAACCAATGACACAAAATCACTAATTGGATGCACAAGATTGGTTAAAAACCCTAATTGGACGAGAATAAGCCTTAGGAGGACGAAAATGACCTAAATGTTCAACCAATGACACAAAATCACTTATTGGATGCACAAGATTGGTTAAAAACCCTAATTGGACGAGAGTAAGCATTGGGAGGACGAAAATGACCTAATTGTTCAACCAATGACACAAATTTACTTATTGGATGCAGAAGATTGGTTAAAAACCCTAATTGGACGAGAATAAGCCTTGGGAGGACGAAAATGACCTAAATGTTCAACCAATGACACAAAATCACTTATTGGATGCACAAGATTGGTTAAAAACCCTAATTGGACGAGAATAAGCCTTGGGAGGACGAAAATGACCTAAATGTTCAACAAATGCCACAAAATCACTTATTGGAGGCAAAAGATTGGTTAAAAACCCTAATTGGACGAGAATAAGCCTTGGGAGGACGAAAATGACCTTAATGTTCAACCAATGACACAAAATCACTTATTGGATGCACAAGATTGGTTAAAAACCCTAATTGGACGAGAATAAGCCTTGGGAGGACAAAAATGACCTAAATGTTCAACCAATGATACAAATGTTCTTATTGGATGCACAAGATTGGTTAAAAACCCTAATTGGACGAGAATAAGCCTTGGGAGGACGAAAATGACCTAAATGTTCAACCAATGACACAAATGTACTTATTGGATGCACAAGATTGGTTAAAAACCCTAATTGGAGAGAATAAGCCTTGGGAGGACGAAAATGACCTAAATGTTCAACAAATGACACAGATGTACTTATTGGATGCACAAGATTGGTTAAAAACCCTAATTGGACGAGAATAAGCCTTGGGAGGACGAAAATGACATAAATGTTCAACCAATGACACAAATGTACTTATTGGATGCACAAGATTGGTTAAAAACCCTAATTGGACGAGAATAAGCCTTGGGAGGACGAAAATGACCTCAATGTTCAACCAACGACACAAAATCACTTATTGGATGCACAAGATTGGTTAAAAACCCTAATTGGACGAGAATAAGCCTTGGGAGGACGAAAATGACCTAAATGTTCAACCAATGACACAAATGTACTTATTGGATGCACAAGATTGGTTAAAAACCCTAATTGGACGAGAATAAGCCTTGGGAGGACGAAAATGACATAAATGTTCAACCAATGACACAAATGTACTTATTGGATGCACAAGATTGGTTAAAAACCCTAATTGGATGAGAATAAGTCTAGGGAGGACGAAAATGACCTAAATGTTCTACCAATGACAAAAAATCACTTATTGGATGCACAAGATTGGTTAAAAACCCTAATTGGACAAGAATAAGCCTTGGGAGGACGAAAATGACCTAAATGTTCAACCAATGACACAAATGTACTTATTGGATGCACAAGATTGGTTAAAAACCCTAATTGGACGAGAATAAGCCTTGGGAGGACGAAAATGACCTAAATGTTCAACCAATGACACAAAATCAATTATTGGATGCACAAGATTGGTTAAAAACCCTAATTGGACGAGAATAATCCTTGGGAAGAAGAAAATGACCTAAATGTTCAACCAATGACACAAAATCACTTATTGGATGCACAAGATTGTTTAAAAACCCTAATTGGACGAGAATAAGCCTTGGGAGGACAAAAATGACCTAAATGTTCAACCAATGACACAAAATCACTTATTGGATGCACAAGATTGGTAAAAAACCCTAATTGGACGAGAATAAGCCTTGGGAGGACGAAAATGACCTAAATGTTCAACCAATGACACAAATGTACTTATTGGATGCACAAGATTGGTTAAAAACCCTAATTGGACGAGAATAAGCCTTGGGAGGACGAAAATGACATAAATGTTCAACCAATGACACAAATGTACTTATTGGATGCACAAGATTGGTTAAAAACCCTAATTGGACGAGAATAAGCCTTGGGAGGACGAAACTGACCTAAATGTTCAACCAATGACACAAAATCACTTATTGGATGCACAAGATTGGTTAAAAACCCTAATTGGACGAGAATAAGCCTCGGGAGGACGAAAATGACCGAAATGTTCAACCAATGACACAAAATCACTTATTGGATGCACAAGATTGGTTAAAAACCCTAATTGGACGAGAATAAGCCTTGGGAGGACGAAAATGACCTAAATGTTCAACCAATGACACAAATGTACATATTGGATGCACAAAACCCTAATTGGACGAGAATAAGCCTAAAGAGGATGAAAATGACCTAAATGTTCAACCAATGACACAAAATCACTTATTGGATGCACAAGATTGGTTAAAAACCCTAATTGGACGAAATAAGTCACTGGAGGACGAAAATGACCTAAATGTTCAACCAATGACACAAAATCACTTATTGGATGCACAAGATTGGTTAAAAACCCTAATTGGACGAGAATAAGCCTTGGGAGGACGAAAATGACCTAAATGTTCAACAAATGACACAGATGTACTTATTGGATGCACAAGATTGGTTAAAAACCCTAATTGGACGAGAATAAGCCTTGGGAGGACGAAAATGACCTAAATGTTCAACCAATGACACAAAATCACTTATTGGATGCACAAGATTGGTTAAAAACCCTAATTGGACGAGAATAAGCCTTGGGAGGACGAAAATGACCTAAATGTTCGACCAATGGCACAAAATCACTTATTGGATGCACAAGATTGGTTAAAAACCCTAATTGGACGAGAATAAGCCTAGGGAGGACGAAAATGACCTAAATGTTCAACCAATGACACAAAATCACTTATTGGATGCACAAGATTGGTTAAAAACTCTAATTGGACGAGAATAAGCCTTGGGAGGACGAAGATGACCTAAATGTTCAACCAATGACACAAATGTACTTATTGGATGCACAAGATTGGTTAAAAATCCTAATTTGGACGAGAATAAGCCTTGGGAGGATGAAAAGGACCTAAATGTTCGACAAATGACGCAAAATAACTTATTGGATGCACTAGATTGGTTAAAAGCCCTAATTGGACGAGAATAAGCCTTGGGAGGATGAAAATGACCTGAATGTTCAACCAATGACACAAAATCACTTATTGGATGCAAAAGATTGGTTAAAAACCCTAATTTGGACGAAAATAAGCCTTGGGAGAACGAAAATGACCTAAATTTTCAACCAATGACACAAATGTACTTATTGGATGCACAAGATTGATTAAAAATCCTAATTGGACGAGAATAAGCCTTGGGAGGATGAAAATGACCTAAATGTTCAACCAATGACGCAAAATCACTTATTGGATGCACTAGATTGGTTAAAAGCCCTAATTGGACGAGAATAAGCCTTGGGATGACGAAAATGACCTAAATGTTCAACCAATGACACAAAATCACTTATTGGATGCACAAGATTGGTTAAAAACCTTAATTTGGACGAAAATAAGCCTTGGGAGGACGAAAATGACCTAAATGTTCAACCAATGACACAAAATCACTTATTTGATGCACAAGATTGATTAAAAACCCTAATTGGACGAGAATAAGCCTTGGGAGGACAAAAATGACATAAATGTTCAACCAATGACACAAAATAACTTATTGGATGCACTAGATTGGTTAAAAGCCCTAATTAGACGAGAATAAGCCTTGGGATGACGAAAATGACCTAAATGTTCAACCAATGACACAAAATCACTTATTGGATCCAAAAGATTGGTTAAAAACCCTAATTTGGACGAAAATAAGCCTTGGGAGGACGAAAATGACCTAAATGTTCAACCAATGACACAAATGTACTTATTGGATGCACAAGATTGATTAAAAACCCTAATTGGACGAGAATAAGCCTTGGGAGGACGAAAATGACCTAAATGTTCAACCAATGACACAAAATCACTTATTGGATGCACAAGATTTGTTAAAAACCCTAATTAGATGAGAATAAGCCTAGGGAGGACAAAAATGACATAAATGTTCAACCAATGACACAAAATAACTTATTGGATGCACTAGATTGGTTAAAAGCCCTAATTGGACGAGAATAAGCCTTGTGATGACGAAAATGACCTAAATGTTCAACCAATGACACAAAATCACCTATTGGATCCAAAAGATTGGTTAAAAACCCTAATTTGGACGAAAATAAGCCTTGGGAGGACGAAAATGACCTAAATGTTCAACCAATGACACAAATGTACTTATTGGATGCACAAGATTGATTAAAAACCCTAATTGGACGAGAATAAGCCTTGGGAGGACGAAAATGACCTAAATGTTCAACCAATGACACAAAATCACTTATTGGATGCACAAGATTGGTTAAAAACCCTAATTGGACGAGAATAAGCCTTGGGAGGACGAAAATGACCTAAATGTTCAACAAATGACACAAATGTACTTATTGGATACACAAGATTGGTTAAAAACCCTAATTGGACGAGAATAAGTCTTGGGAGGACGAAAAAGACCTAAATGTTCAACCAATGACACAAAATCGCTTATTTGATGCACAAGATTGGTTAAAAACCCTAATTGGACAAGAATAAGTCTTGGGAGGACAAAAATGACATAAATGTTCAACCAATGACACAAATGTACTTATTGGATGCACAAGATTGGTTAAAAACCTAATTTTCCGAGAATAAGCCATGGGAGGACGAAAATGACCTAAATGTTCAACCAATGACACAAAATCACTTATTGGATGCAAAAGATTGGTTAAAAACCCTAATTGGATGAGAATAAGCCTAGGGAAAGCTAAAATGACCTAAATGTTCAACCAATGACACAAATGTACTTATTGGATGCACAAGATTGGTTAAAAACCCTAATTGGACGAGAATAAGTCTTAGGAGGACGAATATGACCTAAATGTTCAACCAATGACACAAAATCACTTATTTGATGCACAAGATTGGTTAAAAACCCTAATTGGACAAGAATAAGCCTTAGGAGGACGAAAATGACCTAAAAGTTCAACCAATGACACAAATGTACTTATTGGATGCAGAAGATTGGATAAAAAACCTAATTTGACGAGAATAAGCCTTGGGAGGACGAAAATGACCTAAATGTTCAGCCAATGACACAAAATCACTTTATTGGATGCACAAGATTGGTTAAAAACCCTAATCCGATTAGAATAAACCTAGGGAAAACGAAAATGACCTAAATATTCAATCAATGACACAAAGTCACTTATTATATGCACAAGATTGGTTAAATACCCTAATTGGACGAGAATAAGCCTTGGGAGGATGAAAATGACCTAAATGTTCAATAAATGACGCAAAATAACTTATTGGATGCACTAGATTGGTTAAAAGCCCTAATTGGACGAGAATAAGCTTTAGGATGACGAAAATGACCTAAATGTTCAACCAATGACACAAAATCACTTATTGGATGCACAAGATTGGTTAAAAACCTTAATTTGGACGAAAATAAGCCTTGGGAGGACGAAAATGACATAAATGTTCAACCAATGACACAAAATCATTTATTGGATGCACAAGATTGGTTAAAAACCCTAATTGGACGAGAATAAGCCTAGGAAGGACGAAAAAGATCTAAATGTTCAACCAAAGACACAAGCGTACTTATTTGATGCACAAGATTGGCTAAACACCCTAATTGGATGAGAATAAGCCTAGGGAGGACGAACATGACCTAAATGTTCAACCAATGAAACAAAATCACTTATTGGATGCACAAGATTTGTTAAAAACCCTAATCTGATTAGAATAAACCTAGGGAAAACGAAAATGACCTAAATATTCAACCAATGACACAAAATCACTTATTATATGCACAAGATTGGTTAAATACCCTAATTGGACGAGAATAAGCCTTGGGAGGATGAAAATGACCTAAATGTTCAACAAATGACGCAAAATAACTTATTGGATGCACTAGATTGGTTAAAAGCCCTAATTGGATGAGAATAAGCCTTGGGATGACGAAAATTACCTAAATGTTCAACCAATGACACAAAATCACTTATATGATGCAAAAGATTGGTTAAAAACCCTAATTTGGACGAAAATAAGCCTTGGGAGGACGAAAATGACCTAAATGTTCTAACAATGACACAAATGTACTTATTAGATGCACAAGATTGATTAAAAACCCTAATTGCACGACAATAAGCCTTTGGAGGACGAAAATGACCTAAATGTTCAACCAATGACAAAAAATCACTTATTGGATGCACAAGATTGGTTAAAAACCCTAATTGGACGAGAATAAGCCTTGGGAGGACGAAAATGACCTAAATGTTCAACCAATGACACAAAATCACTTATTGGATGCACAAGATTGGTTAAAAAATATAATTGGACGAGAATAAGCCTAGGAAGGACGAAAAAGACCTAAATGTTCAACCAAAGGCACAAGCGTACTTATTGGATAAACAAGATTGGCTAAACACCCTAATTGGATGAGAATAAGCCTAGGGAGGACGAACATGACCTAAATGTTCAACCAATGAAACAAAATCACTTATTGGATGCACAAGATTTGTTAAAAACACTAATTGGATGAGAATAAGCCGTGGCAGGACGAAAATGACCTAAATGTTCAACCAATGACACAAAATCACTTTATTGGATGCACAAGATTGGTTAAAAACCCTAATTGGACGAGGATAAGACTTGGGAGGACGAAAATGACCTAAATGTTCAACGAATGACACAAATCACTTATTGGATGCACAAGATTGGTTAAAAACACTAATTGGACGAGAATAATTCTTGGGAGGACGAAAATGACCTAAATGTTCAATCAATGACACAAAATCACTTATTCGATGCACAAGATTGGTTAAAAACCCTAATCGAACGAGAATAAGCCTTGGGAGGATGAAAATGACCTAAATGTTCAACCAATGACACAAAATCACTTATTGGATGCACAAGATTGGTTAAAAACCTTAATTTGGACGAAAATAAGCCTTGGGAGGACGAAAATGACATAAATGTTCAACCAATGACACAAAATCACTTATTGGATGCACAAGATTGGTTAAAAACCCTAATTGGACGAGAATAAGCCTTGGGATGACGAAAATGACCTAAATGTTCAACCAATGACACAAAATCACTTATTGGATGCACAAGTTTGGTTAAATACCCTAATTGGACATAAATAAGCCTTTAGAGGACGAAAAAGACCTAAATGTTCAACCAAAGACACAAGCGTATTTATTGGATGCACAAGATTGGCTAAAAACGCTAATTGGATAAGAATCAGCGTAGGGAGGACGAAAATGACCTAAATGTTCAACCAATGACACAAAATCATTTATTGGATGCACAAGATTGGTTAAAAACCCTAATTGGACAAGAATAAGCCTAGGGAGGACGAAAATGACCTTAATGTTCAACCAATGACACAAAATCACTTATTGGATGCACAAGATTGGTTAAAAACCCTAATTGGACGAGAATAAGCCTTGGCAGGACGAAAATGACCTAAATGTTCAACCAATGACACAAATGTAGTTATTGGATGCACAAGATTGGTTAAAAACACTAATTGGATGAGAATAAGGCGTGGGAGGCAAAAATGACCTAAATGTTCAACCAATGACACAAAATCACTTTATTGGATGCACAAGATTGGTTAAAAACCCTAATTGGATCAGAATAAGCCTAGGGAAAACGAAAATCACCTAAATGTTCGACCAATGACACAAATAACTTGTTGGATTCACTAGATCGGTTAAAAACCCTAATTGGACGAGAATAAGCCTTGGGATGACGAAAATGACCTAAATGTTCAACCAATGACACAAAATCGCTTATTGGATGCACAAGATTGGTTAAAAACCCTAATTGGACGAAAATAAGCCTTGGGAGGACGAAAATGACCTAAATGTTCAACCAATGACACAAAATCACTTATTGGATGCACAAGATTTGTTAAAAACCCTAATTGGACGAGAATAAGCCTTGGGAGGACGAAAATGACCTAAATGTTCAACTAATGACAAAAATGTACTTATTGGATGCACAAGATTGGTTAAAAACACTAATTGGACGAGAATAATTCTTGGGAGGACGAAAATGACCTAAATGTTCAATCAATGACACAAAATCACTTATT
>JBBPBP010000750.1:0-10695 GCA_037974735.1 Cicer chorassanicum
GGGAGGACGAAAATGACCTAAATGTTCAACCAATGACACAAAATCACTTATTGGATGCACAAGATTGGTTGAAAACACTAATTGGAAGAGAATAAGCCTTGGGAGGACGTAAATGACCTAAATGTTCAACCAATGACACAAAATCACTTATTGGATGCACAAGATTTGTTAAAAACACTAATAGATGAGAATAAGCCTAGGGAGGACAAAAATGACATAAATGTTCAACCAATGACGCAAAATAACTTATTGGATGCACTAGATTGGTTAAAAACCCTTATTAGACGAGGATAAGCCTTAGGATGATGAAAATGACCTAAATGTTCAACCAATGAAACAAAATCTCTTATTGGATGTACAAGATTGGTTAAAAACCCTAATAGGATGAGAATAAGCCTAGGGAGGATGAAAATGACCTAAATGTTCAACCAATGACACAAAATCACTTATGGGATGCACAAGATTGGTAAAAACCCCTAATTGGACAAGAATAAGCCTTGGGAGGACGAAAATGACCTAAATGTGCAACCAATGACACGAAATCACTTATTGGATGCACAAGATTGGTTAAAAACCCTAATTGGACGAGAATAAGCTTTGGGAGGACGAAAATGACCTAAATGTTCAACCAATGACAAAAATGTACTTATTGGATGCACAAGATTGGTTAAAAACCCTAATTGGACGAAAATAAGCCTTGGGAGGACGAAAATGACCTAAATGTTCAACCAATGACACAAATGTACTTATTGGATGCACAAGATTGGTTAAAAACCCTAATTGGACGAAAATAAGCCTTGGGATGACGAAAATGACCTAAATGTTCAACCAATGACACAAAATCACTTATTGGATGCACAAGATTGGTTAAAAACCCTAATTGGACGAGAATAAGCCTTGGGAGGACGAAAATGACCTAAATGTTCAGCCAATGGCACAAAATCACTTAATGGATGCACAAGATTGGATAAAAACCCTAATTGGACGAGAATAAGCCTAGGGGGGAAGAAAAAGACCTAAATGTTCAACCAATGACACAAGCGTACTTATTGGATGCACAAAAATGGCTAAAAACCCTAATTGGATGAGAATAAGCCTAGGGATGACAAAAATGACCTAAATGTTCAACCAATGAAACAAAATCACTTATTCGATGCACAAGATTGGTTACAAATCCTAATTGATGAGAATAAGCCTAGGGAGGACGAAAATGACCTAAATGTTCAACCAATGACACAAAATCACTTATTGGATGCATAAGATTAGTTAAAAATTCTAATTGGACGAGAATAACCCTTGAGAGGACGAAAATAACCTAAATGTTCAACCAATGACACAAAATCACTTATTGGAAGCACAAGATTGGTTAAAAACCCTAATTGGACGAGAATAAGCCTTGGGAGGACGAAAATGACCTAAATGTTCAACCAATGACACAAATGTACTTATTGGATGCACAAGATTGGTTAAAAACACTAATTGGACGAGAATATGCCTTGGGAGGACGAAAATGACCTAAATGTTCAACCAATGACACAAAATCACTTATTGGATGCACAAGATTGGTTAAAAACCCTAATTGGACGAGAATAAGCCTTGGGAGGACGAAAATGACCTAAATGTTCAACCAATGACACAAAATAACTTATTGGATGCACAAGATTGGATAAAAACCGTAATTGGACGACAATAAGCCTTGGGAGGACGAAAATGACCTAAATGTTCAACCAATGACACAAAATCACTTATTGGATGCACAAGATTGGTTAAAAACCCTAATTGGACGAGAATAAGCCTTGGGAGGACGAAAATGACCTAAATGTTCAACCAATGACACAAAATAACTTATTGGAAGCACAAGATTGGTTAAAAACCCTAATTGGACGAGAATAAGCCTTGGGAGGACGAAAATGACCTAAATGTTCAACCAATGACACAAAATCACTTATTGGATGCACAAGATTGGTTAAAAACCCTAATTGGACGAGAATAAGCCTTGGGAGGACGAAAATGACCTAAATGTTCAACCAATGACACAAAATAACTTATTGGATGCACAATATTGGTTAAAAACCCTAATTGGACGACAATAAGCCTTGGGAGGACGAAAATGACCTAAATGTTCAACCAATGACACAAAATCACTTATTGGATGCACAAGATTGGTTAAAAACCCTAATAGGTCGAGAATAAGCCTTGGGAGGACGAAAATGACCTAAATGTTCAACCAATGACACAAATGTACTTATTGGATGCACAAGATTGTTTAAAAACCCTAATTGGACGAGAATAAGCCTTGGGAGGACGAAAATGACCTAAATGTTCAACCAATGACACAAAATCACTTATTGGATGCACAAGATTGGTTAAAAATCCTAATTGGACGAGAATAAGCCTTGGGAGGACGAAAATGACCTAAATGTTCAACCAATGACACAAAAGCACTTATTGGATGCACAAGATTGGTTAAAAACCCTAATTGGACGAGAATAAGCCTTGGGAGGACGAAAATGACCTAAATGTTGAACCAATGACACAAAATCACTTATTGGATGCACAAGATTGGTTAAAAACCCTAATTGGACGAGAATAAGCCTTGGGAGGACGAAAATGACCTAAATGTTCAACCAATGACACAAGTGTACTTATTGGATGCACAAGATTGGTTAAAAACCCTAATTGGACGAGAATAAGCATAGGGAGGACGAAAATGACCTAAATGTTTAACCAATGACACAAAATCACTTATTTGATGCACAAGATTGGTTAAAAACCCTAATTGGACGAGAATAAGCCTTGGGAGGACGAAAATGACCTAAATGTTCAACCAATGACACAAAATCACTTATTAGATGCACAAGATTGGTTAAAAACCCTAATAGGACGAGAATAAGCCTTGGGAGGACGAAAATGACCTAAATGTTCAATCAATGACACAAAATCACTTATTCGATGCACAAGATTGGTTAAAAACCCTAATTGGACGAGAATAAGCCTTGGGAGGACGAAAATGACCTAAATGTTCAACCAATGACAGAAATGTACTTATTGGATGCAGAAGATAGGTTAAAATCCCTATCTGGACGAGAATAAGCCTTGGGAGGAAGAAAATGACCTAAATGTTCAACCAATAAAACAAAATCACTTATTGGATGCACATGATTGGTTAAAAACCCTAATTGGACGAGAATAAGACTTGGGAGGACGAAAATGACCTAAATGTTCAACGAATGACACAAATCACTTATTGGATGCACAAGATTGGTTAAAAACACTAATTGGACGAGAATAATTCTTGGGAGGACGAAAATGACCTAAATGTTCAATCAATGACACAAAATCACTTATTCGATGCACAAGATTGGTTAAAAACCCTAATTGGACGAGAATAAGCCTTGGGAGGACGAAAATGACCTAAATGTTCAACGAATGACACAAATCACTTATTGGATGCACAAGATTGGTTAAAAACACTAATTGGACGAGAATAATTCTTGGGAGGACGAAAATGACCTAAATGTTCAATCAATGACACAAAATCACTTATTCGATGCACAAGATTGGTTAAAAACCCTAATTGGACGAGAATAAGCCTTGGGAGGACGAAAATGACCTAAATGTTCAACCAATGACAGAAATGTACTTATTGGATGCAGAAGATAGGTTAAAATCCCTATCTGGACGAGAATAAGCCTTGGGAGGAAGAAAATGACCTAAATGTTCAACCAATGAAACAAAATCACTTATTGGATGCACATGATTGGTTAAAAACCCTAATTGGACGAGAATAAGACTTGGGAGGACGAAAATGACCTAAATGTTCAACGAATGACACAAATCACTTATTGGATGCACAAGATTGGTTAAAAACACAAATTGGACGAGAATAATTCTTGGGAGGACGAAAATGACCTAAATGTTCAATCAATGACACAAAATCACTTATTCGATGCACAAGATTGGTTAAAAACCCTAATTGGACGAGAATAAGCCTTGGGAGGACGAAAATGACCTAAATGTTCAACCAATGACACAAATCACTTATTGGATGCACAAGATTGGTTAAAAACACTAATTGGACGAGAATAATTATTGGGAGGACGAAAATGACCTAAATGTTCAATCAATGACACAAAATCACTTATTCGATGCACAAGATTGGTTAAAAACCCTAATTGGACGAGAATAAGCCTAGGGAGGACGAAAAAGACCTAAATGTTCAACCAAAGACACAAGCGTACTTATTGTATGCACAAGATTGGCTAAAAACGCTAATTGGATGTGAATAAGCCTAGGGAGGACGAAAATGACCTAAATGTTCAACCAATGACACAAAATCACTTATTGGATGCACAAGATTGGTTAAAAATCCTAATTGGACGAGAATAAGCCTTGGGAGGACGAAAATGACCTAAATGTTCAACCAATGACACAAAATCACTTATTGGATGCACAAGATTGGTTGAAAACACTAATTGGAAGAGAATAAGCCTTGGGAGGACGTAAATGACCTAAATGTTCAACCAATGACACAAAATCACTTATTGGATGCACAAGATTTGTTAAAAACACTAATAGATGAGAATAAGCCTAGGGAGGACAAAAATGACATAAATGTTCAACCAATGACGCAAAATAACTTATTGGATGCACTAGATTGGTTAAAAACCCTTATTAGACGAGGATAAGCCTTAGGATGATGAAAATGACCTAAATGTTCAACCAATGAAACAAAATCTCTTATTGGATGCACAAGATTGGTTAAAAACCCTAATAGGATGAGAATAAGCCTAGGGAGGACGAAAATGACCTAAATGTTCAACCAATGACACAAAATCACTTATTGGATGCACAAGATTGGTTAAAAACCCTAATTGGACGAGAATAAGCTTTGGGAGGACGAAAATGACCTAAATGTTCAACCAATGACACAAATGTACTTATTGGATGAACAAGATTGGTTAAAAACCCTAATTGGACGAAAATAAGCCTTGGGATGACGAAAATGACCTAAATGTTCAACCAATGACACAAAATCACTTATTGGATGCACAAGATTGGTTAAAAACCCTAATTGGACGAGAATAAGCCTTGGGAGGACGAAAATGACCTAAATGTTCAGCCAATGGCACAAAATCACTTAATGGATGCACAAGATTGGTTAAAAACCCTAATTGGACGAGAATAAGCCTAGGGAGGAAGAAAAAGACCTAAATGTTCAACCAATGACACAAGCGTACTTATTGGATGCACAAAAATGGCTAAAAACCCTAATTGGATGAGAATAAGCCTAGGGATGACAAAAATGACCTAAATGTTCAACCAATGAAACAAAATCACTTATTCGATGCACAAGATTGGTTACAAATCCTAATTGATGAGAATAAGCCTAGGGAGGACGAAAATGACCTAAATGTTCAACCAATGACACAAAATCACTTATTGGATGCACAAGATTGGTTAAAAACCCTAATTGGACGAGAATAAGCCTTGGGAGGACGAAAATGACCTAAATGTTCAGCCAATGGCACAAAATCACTTAATGGATGCACAAGATTGGTTAAAAACCCTAATTGGACGAGAATAAGCCTAGGGAGGAAGAAAAAGACCTAAATGTTCAACCAAAGACACAAGCGTACTTATTGGATGCACAAAAATGGCTAAAAACCCTAATTGGATGAGAATAAGCCTAGGGATGACAAAAATGACCTAAATGTTCAACCAATGAAACAAAATCACTTATTACATGCACAAGATTGGTTACAAACCCTAATTGATGAGAATAAGCCTAGGGAGGACGAAAATGACCTAAATGTTCAACCAATGACACAAAATAACTTATTGGATGCATAAGATTGGTTAAAAACCCTAATTGGACGAGAATAACCCTTGGGAGGACGAAAATAACCTAAATGTTCAACCAATGACACAAAATCACTTATTGGAAGCACAAGAATGGTTAAAAACCCTAATTGGACGATAATAAGCCTTGGGAGGACGAAAATGACCTAAATGTTCAACCAATGACAAAAATGTACTTATTGGATGCACAAGATTGGTTAAAAACCCTAATTGGACGAGAATAAGCCTTGGGAGGACGAAAATGACCTAAATGTTCAACCAATGACACAAAATAACTTATTGGATGCACAAGATTGGTTAAAAACCTTAATTGTTCGAGAATAAGCCTAGGGAGGACGAAAATGACCTAAATGTTCAACCAATGACACAAAATCGCTTATTGGATGCACAAGATTGGTTAAAAACCCTAATTGGACGAAACTAAGCCTTGGGAGGACGAAAATGACCTAAATGTTCAACCAATGACACAAAATCACTTATTGGATGCACAAGATTTGTTAAAAACCCTAATTGGACGAGAATAAGCCTTGGGAGGACGAAAATGACCTAAATGTTCAACCAATGACAAAAATGTACTTATTGGATGCACAAGATTGGTTAAAAACCCTAATTGGACGAGAATAAGCCTTGGGAGGACGAAAATGACATTAATGTTCAACCAATGACACCAAATCACTTATTGGATGCACAATATTGGTTAAAAACCCTAATTGGACGAGAATAAGCCTTGGGAGGACGAAAATGACCTAAATGTTCAACCAATGACACAAAATCACTTATTGGATGCACAAGATTGGTTAAAAACCCTAATTGGACGAGAATAAGCCTTGGGAGGACGAAAATGACCTAAATGTTCAACCAATGACACAAAATAACTTATTGGATGCACAATATTGGTTAAAAACCCTAATTGGACGACAATAAGCCTTGGGAGGACGAAAATGACCTAAATGTTCAACCAATGACACAAAATCACTTATTGGATGCACAAGATTGGTTAAAAACCCTAATAGGTCGAGAATAAGCCTTGGGAGGACGAAAATGACCTAAATGTTCAACCAATGACACAAATGTACTTATTGGATGCACAAGATTGGTTAAAAACCCTAATTGGACGAGAATAAGCCTTGGGAGGACGAAAATGACCTAAATGTTCAACCAATGACACAAATGTACTTATTGGATGCACAAGATTGGTTAAAAACCCTAATTGGACCAGAATAAGCCTTGGGATGACGAAAATGACCTAAATATTCAACAAATGACACAAAATCACTTATTGGATGCACAAGATTAGTTAAAAACCCTACTTGGAGGAGAATAAGCCTTAGGAGGACGAAAATGACCTAAATGTTCAACCAATGACACAAAATCACTTATTGGATGCACAAGATTGGTTAAAAACCCTAATTGGACGAGAATAAGCCTTGGGAGGACGAAAATGACCTAAATGTTCAACCAATGACACAAAATAACTTATTGGATGCACAAGATTGATTAAAAACCCTAATTGGACGAGAATAAGCCTTGGGAGGACGAAAATGACCTAAATGTTCAACCAATGACACAAATGTACTTATTGGATGCACAAGATTGGTTAAAAACCCTAATTGGACGAAAATAAGCCTTGGGATGACGAAAATGACCTAAATGTTCAACCAATGACACAAAATCACTTATTGGATGCACAAGATTGGTTAAAAACCCTAATTGGACGAGAATAAGCCTAGGGAGGACGAAAATGACCTAAATGTTCAACCAATGACACAAAATGACTTATTGGATGCACAAGATTGGTTAAAAACCCTAATTGGACGAGAATAAGACTTGGGAGGACGAAAATGACCTAAATGTTCAACGAATGACACAAATCACTTATTGGATGCACAAGATTGGTTAAAAACACTAATTGGACGAGAATAATTCTTGGGAGGACGAAAATGACCTAAATGTTCAATCAATGACACAAAATCACTTATTCGATGCACAAGATTGGTTAAAAACCCTAATTGGACGAGAATAAGCCTTGGGAGGACGAAAATGACCTAAATGTTCAACGAATGACACAAATCACTTATTGGATGCACAAGATTGGTTAAAAACACTAATTGGACGAGAATAATTCTTGGGAGGACGAAAATGACCTAAATGTTCAATCAATGACACAAAATCACTTATTCGATGCACAAGATTGGTTAAAAACCCTAATTGGACGAGAATAAGCCTTGGGAGGACGAAAATGACCTAAATGTTCAACCAATGACAGAAATGTACTTATTGGATGCAGAAGATAGGTTAAAATCCCTATCTGGACGAGAATAAGCCTTGGGAGGAAGAAAATGACCTAAATGTTCAACCAATGAAACAAAATCACTTATTGGATGCACATGATTGGTTAAAAACCCTAATTGGACGAGAATAAGACTTGGGAGGACGAAAATGACCTAAATGTTCAACCAATGACACAAAATCGCTTATTGGATGCACAAGATTGGTTAAAAACCCTAATTGGACGAAAATAAGCCTTGGGAGGACGAAAATGACCTAAATGTTCAACCAATGACACAAAATCACTTATTGGATGCACAAGATTTGTTAAAAACCCTAATTGGACGAGAATAAGCCTTGGGAGGACGAAAATGACCTAAATGTTCAACCAATGACAAAAATGTACTTATTGGATGCACAAGATTGGTTAAAAACCATAATTGGACGAGAATAAGCCTTGGGGAACGAATATGACCTAAATGTTCAACCAATGACCCAAAATAACTTATTGGATGCACAAGATTGGTTAAAAACCTTAATTGGACGAGAATAAGCCTAGGGAGGACGAAAAAGACCTAAATGTTCAACCAAAGACACAAGCATACTTATTGGATGCACAAGATTGGCTAAAAACCCTAATTGGATGAGAATAAGCCTAGGGAGGACAAAAATTACATAAATGTTCAACCAATGACGCAAAATAACTTATTGGATGCAATAGATTGGTTAAAAACCCTTATTGGACGAGAATAAGCCTTGGGATGATGAAAATGACCTAAATGTTCAACCAATGAAACAAAATTTCTTATTGGATGCACAAGATTGGTTAAAAACCCTAATAGGATGAGAATAAGCCTAGGGAGGACGAAAATGACCTAAATGTTCAACCAATGACACAAAATCACTTATTGGATGCACAAGATTGGTAAAAAACCCTAATTGGACGAGAATAAGCTTTGGGAGGACGAAAATGACCTAAATGTTCAACCAATGACACGAAATCACTTATTGGATGCACAAGATTGGTTTAAAACCCTAATTGGACGAGAATAAGCTTTGGGAGGACGAAATTGACCTAAATGATCAACCAATGACACAAATGTACTTATTGGATGCACAAGATTGGTTAAAAACCCTAATTGGACGAAAATAAGCCTTGGGATGACGAAAATGACCTAAATGTTCAACCAATGACACAAAATCACTTATTGGATGCACAAGATTGGTTAAAAACCCTAATTGGACGAGAATAAGCCTTGGGAGGACGAAAATGACCTAAATGTTCAACCAATGACACAAAATCGCTTAATGGATGCACAAGATTGGTTAAAAACCCTAATTGGACGAGAATAAGCCTAGGGAGGAAGAAAAAGACCTAAATGTTCAACCAATGACACAAGCGTACTTATTGGATGCACAAAAATGGCTAAAAACCCTAATTGGATGAGAATAAGCCTAGGGATGACGAAAATGACCTAAATGTTCAACCAATGAAACAAAATCACTTATTCGATGCACAAGATTGGTTACAAATCCTAATTGATGAGAATAAGCCTAGGGAGGACGAAAATGACCAAAATGTTCAACCAATGACACAAAATCACTTATTGGATGCATAAGATTAGTTAAAAATTCTAATTGGACGAGAATAACACTTGGGAGGACGAAAATAACCTAAATGTTCAACCAATGACACAAAATCACTTATTGGAAGCACAAGATTGGTTAAAAACCCTAATTGGACGAGAATAAGCCTTGGGAGGACGAAAATGACCTAAATGTTCAACCAATGACAAAAATGTACTTATTGGATGCACAAGATTGGTTAAAAACCCTAATTGGACGAGAATAAGCCTTGGGAGGACGAAAATGACCTAAATGTTCAACCAATGACACAAAATAACTTTTTGGATGCACAAGATTGGTTAAAAACCTTAATTGTTCGAGAATAAGCCTAGGGAGGACGAAAATGACCTAAATGTTCAACCAATGACACAAAATCGCTTATTGGATGCACAAGATTGGTTAAAAACCCTAATTGGACGAAAATAAGCCTTGGGAGGACGAAAATGACCTAAATGTTCAACCAATGACACAAATGTACTTATTGGATGCACAAGATTGGTTAAAAACCCTAATTGGACGAAAATAAGCCTTGGGATGACGAAAATGACCTAAATGTTCAACCAATGACACAAAATCACTTATTGGATGCACAAGATTGGTTAAAAACCCTAATTGGACGAGAATAAGCCTTGGGAGGACGAAAATGACCTAAATGTTCAGCCAATGGCACAAAATCACTTAATGGATGCACAAGATTGGATAAAAACCCTAATTGGACGAGAATAAGCCTAGGGGGGAAGAAAAAGACCTAAATGTTCAACCAATGACACAAGCGTACTTATTGGATGCACAAAAATGGCTAAAAACCCTAATTGGATGAGAATAAGCCTAGGGATGACAAAAATGACCTAAATGTTCAACCAATGAAACAAAATCACTTATTCGATGCACAAGATTGGTTACAAATCCTAATTGATGAGAATAAGCCTAGGGAGGACG
>JBBPBP010000751.1:0-55480 GCA_037974735.1 Cicer chorassanicum
ACCTAAATGTTCAACCAATGACACAAAATCACTTATTGGATGCACAAGATTGGTTAAAAACCCTAATTGGACGAGAATAAGCCTTGGGAGGACGAAAATGACCTAAATGTTCAGCCAATGGCACAAAATCACTTAATGGATGCACAAGATTGGTTAAAAACCCTAATTGGACGAGAATAAGCCTAGGGAGGAAGAAAAAGACCTAAATGTTCAACCAAAGACACAAGCGTACTTATTGGATGCACAAAAATGGCTAAAAACCCTAATTGGATGAGAATAAGCCTAGGGATGACAAAAATGACCTAAATGTTCAACCAATGAAACAAAATCACTTATTCGATGCACAAGATTGGATACAAATCCTAATTGATGAGAATAAGCCTAGGGAGGACGAAAATGACCTAAATGTTCAACCAATGACACAAAATCACTTATTGGATGCATAAGATTAGTTAAAAACCCTAATTGGACGAGAATAACCCTTGGGAAGACGAAAATAACCTAAATGTTCAACCAATGACACAAAATCACTTATTGGAAGCACAAGATTGGTTAAAAACCCTAATTGGACGAGAATAAGCCTTGGGAGGACGAAAATGACCTAAATGTTCAACCAATGACAAAAATGTACTTATTGGATGCACAAGATTGGTTAAAAACCCTAATTGGACGAGAATAGCCTTGGGAGGACGAAAATGACCTAAATGTTCAACCAATGAAACAAAATAACTTATTGGATGCACAAGATTGGTTAAAAACCTTAATTGGACGAGAATAAGCCTAGGGAGGACGAAAATGACCTAACTATTCAACCAATGACACAAAATCACTTATTGGATGCACAAGATTGGTTAAAAACCCTAATTGGACGAGAATAAGACTTGGGAGGACGAAAATGACCTAAATGTTCAACGAATGACACAAATCACTTATTGGATGCACAAGATTGGTTAAAAACACTAATTGGACGAGAATAATTCTTGGGAGGACGAAAATGACCTAAATGTTCAATCAATGACACAAAATCACTTATTGGATGCACAAGATTGGTTAAAAACCCTAATTGGACGAGAATAAGCCTTGGGAGGACGAAAATGACCTAAATGTTCAACCAATGACACAAATTTACTTATTGGATGCACAAGATTGGTTAAAAACCCTAATTGGACGAGAATAAGCCTAGGGAGGACGAAAATGACCTAAATGTTCTACCAATGACACAAAATCACTTATTGGATGCACAAGATTGGTTAAAAACCCTAATTGGACGAGAATAAGCCTTGGGAGGACGAAAATGACCTAAATGTTCAACCAATGACAAAAATGTACTTATTGGATGCACAAGATTGGTTAAAAACCCTAATTGGACGAGAATAGCCTTGGGAGGACGAAAATGACCTAAATGTTCAACCAATGACACAAAATAACTTATTGGATGCACAAGATTGGTTAAAAACCTTAATTGGACGAGAATAAGCCTAGGGAGGACGAAAATGACCTAACTATTCAACCAATGACACAAAATCACTTATTGGATGCACAAGATTGGTTAAAAACCCTAATTGGACGAGAATAAGACTTGGGAGGACGAAAATGACCTAAATGTTCAACGAATGACACAAATCACTTATTGGATGCACAAGATTGGTTAAAAACACTAATTGGACGAGAATAATTCTTGGGAGGACGAAAATGACCTAAATGTTCAATGAATGACACAAAATCACTTATTCGATGCACAAGATTGGTTAAAAACCCTAATTGGACGAGAATAAGCTTTGGGAGGACGAAAATGACCTAAATGTTCAACCAATGACACAAATGTACTTATTGGAAGCACAAGATAGGTTAAAATCCCTAACTGGACGAGAATAAGCCTTGGGAGGAAGAAAATGACCTAAATGTTCAACCAATGACACAAAATCACTTATTGGATGCACATGATTGGTTAAAAACACTTATTGTACGAGAATAAGCCTTGGGAGGACGAAAATGACCTAAATGTTCAATCAATGACACAAAATCACTTATTTTATGCACAAGATTGGTTAAAAACACTAATTGGACGAGAATAATCCTTGGGAGGACGAAAATGACCTAAATGTTCAACCAATGACACAAAATCGCTTATTGGATGCACAAGATTGGTTAAAAACCCTAATTGGACGAAAATAAGCCTTGGGAGGACGAAAATGACCTAAATGTTCAACCAATGACACAAAATCACTTATTGGATGCACAAGATTTGTTAAAAACCCTAATTGGATGAGAATAAGCCTTGGGAGGACGAAAAATGACCTAAATGTTCAACCAATGAAAAAAATGTACTTATTGGATGCACAAGATTGGTTAAAAACCCAAATTGGACGAGAATAAGCCTTGGGAGGACGAATATGACCTAAATGTTCAACCAATGACACAAAATAACTTATTGGATGCACAAGATTGGTTAAAAACCTTAATTGGACGAGAATAAGCCTAGGGAGGACGAAAAAGACCTAAATGTTCAACCAAAGACACAAGCGTACTTATTGGATGCACAAGATTGGCTAAAAACCCTAATTGGATGAGAATAAGCCTAGGGAGGACCAAAATTACATAAATGTTCAACCAATGACGCAAAATAACTTATTGGATGCACTAGATTGGTTAAAAACCCTTATTGGACGAGAATAAGCCTTGGGATGATGAAAATGACCTAAATGTTGAACCAATGAAACAAAATCTCTTATTGGATGCACTAGATTGGTTAAAAACCCTAATTGGATGAGAATAAGCCTAGGGATGACAAAAATGACCTAAATGTTCAACCAATGAAACAAAATCACTTATTAGATGCACAAGATTGGTTACTAACCCTAATTGAAGAGAATAAGCCTAGGGAGGACGAAAATGACCTAAATGTTCAATCAATGACACAAAATCACTTATTTTATGCACAAGATTGGCTAAAAACACTAATTGGACGAGAATAATCCTTGGGAGGACGAAAATGACCTAAATGTTCAACCAACGGCACAAAATCACTTATTGGATGCACAAGTTTGGTTAAAAACCCTAATTGGACGAGAATAAGCCTAGGGAGGACGAAAAAGACCTAAATGTTCAACCATAGACACAAGCGTACTTATTGTATGCACAAGATTGGCTAAAAACGCTAATTGGATGAGAATAAGCATAGGGAGGACGAAAATGACCTAAATGTTCAACCAATGACACAAAATCACTTATTGGATGCACAAGATTGGTTAAAAATCCTAATTGGACGAGAATAAGCCTTGGGATGACGAAAATGAGCTAAATGTTCAACCAATGACACAAAATCGCTTATTGGATGCACAAGATTGGTTAAAAACCCTAATTGGACGAAAATAAGCCTTGGGATGACGAAAATGACCTAAATGTTCAACCAATGCACAAAATCACTTATTGGATGCACAAGATTCGTTAAAAACCCTAATTGGACGAGAATAAGCCTTGGGAGGACGAAAATGACCTAAATGTTCAACCAATGAAACAAAATCACTTATTGGATGCACAATATTTGTTAAAAACCCTAATTGGATGAGAATAAGCCTAGGGAGGACGAAAATGACCTAACTATTCAACCAATGACACAAAATCACTTATTGGATGCACAAGATTGGTTAAAAACCCTAATTGGACTAGAATAAGACTTGGGAGGACGAAAATGACCTAAATGTTCAACGAATGACACAAATCACTTATTGGATGCACAAGATTGGTTAAAAACACTAATTGGACGAGAATAATTCTTGGGAGGACGAAAATGACCTAAATGTTCAATGAATGACACAAAATCACTTATTCGATGCACAAGATTGGTTAAAAACCCTAATTGGACGAAAATAAGCCTTGGGAGGATGAAAATGACCTAAATGTTCAACCAATGACACAAATGTACTTATTGGATGCACAAGATAGGTTAAAATCCCTAACTGGACGAGAATAAGCCTTGGGAGGAAGAAAATGACCTAAATGTTCAACCAATGACACAAAATCACTTATTGGATGCACATGATTGGTTAAAAACACTTATTGTACGAGAATAAGCCTTGGGAGGACGAAAATGACCTAAATGTTCAATCAATGACACAAAATCACTTATTTTATGCATAAGATTGGTTAAAAACACTAATTGGACGAGAATAATCCTTGGGAGGACGAAAATGACCTAAATGTTCAACCAATGGCACAAAATCACTTATTGGATGCACAAGTTTGGTTAAAAACCCTAATTGGACGAGAATAAGCCTAGGGAGGACGAAAAAGACCTAAATGTTCAACCATAGACACAAGCGTACTTATTGTATGCACAAGATTGGCTAAAAACGCTAATTGGATGAGAATAAGCCTAGGGAGGACGAAAATGACATAAATGTTCAACCAATGACACAAAATCACTTATTGGATGCACAAGATTGGTTAAAAATCCTAATTGGACGAGAATAAGCCTTGGGATGACGAAAATGAGCAAAATGTTCAACCAATGACACAAAATCGCTTATTGGATGCACAAGATTGGTTAAAAACCCTAATTGGACGATAATAAGCCTTGGGAGGATGAAAATGACCTAAATGTTCCACCAATGAAAAAAATGTACTTATTGGATGCACAAGATTGGTTAAAAACCCTAATTGGACGAGAATAAGCCTTGGGAGGACGAATATGACCTAAATGTTCAACCAATGACACAAAATAACTTATTGGATGCACAAGATTGGTTAAAAACCTTAATTGGACGAGAATAAGCCTAGGGAGGACGAAAAAGACCTAAATGTTCAACCAAAGACACAAGCGTACTTATTGGATGCACAAGATTGGCTAAAAACCCTAATTGGATGAGAATAAGCCTAGGGAGGACCAAAATTACATAAATGTTCAACCAATGACGCAAAATAACTTATTGGATGCACTAGATTGGTTAAAAACCCTTATTGGACGAGAATAAGCCTTGGGATGATGAAAATGACCTAAATGTTGAACCAAGGAAACAAAATCTCTTATTGGATGCACAAGATTGGTTAAAAACCCTAATAGGATGAGAATAAGCCTAGGGAGGACGAAAATGACCTAAATGTTCAACCAATGACACAAAATCACTTATTGGATGCACAAGATTGGTTAAAAACCCTAATTGGACGAGAATAAGCTTTGGGAGGACGAAAATGACCTAAATGTTCAACCAATAACACAAAATCACTTATTGGATGCACAAGATTGGTTAAAAACCCTAATTGGACGAGAATAAGCCTAGGGAGGACGAAAATGACCTAAATGTTCAACCAATGACACAAAATCACTTATTGGATGCACAAGATTGGTTAAAAACCCTAATTGAACGAGAATAAGGTTTGGGAGGACGAAAATGACCTAAATGTTCAACCAATGACACAAATGTACTTATTGGATGCACAAGATTGGTTAAAAACCCTAATTGGACGAGAATAAGCCTTGGGAGGACGAAAATGACCTAAATGTTCAACCAATGACACAAATCACTTATTGGATGCACAAGATTGGTTAAAAACACTAATTGGACGAGAATAATTCTTGGGAGGACGAAAATGACCTAAATGTTCAATCAATGACACCAAATCACTTATTCGATGCACAAGATTGGTTAAAAACCCTAATTGGACGAGAATAAGCCTAGGGAGGACGAAAAAGACCCAAATGTTCAACCAAAGACACAAGCGTACTTATTGTATGCACAAGATTGGCTAAAAACGCTAATTGGATGTGAATAAGCCTAGGGAGGACGAAAATGACCTAAATGTTCAACCAATGACACAAAATCACTTATTGGATGCACAAGATTGGTTAAAAATCCTAATTGGACGAGAATAAGCCTTGGGAGGACGAAAATGACCTAAATGTTCAACCAATGACACAAAATCACTTATTGGATGCACAAGATTGGTTGAAAACACTAATTGGACGAGAATAAGCCTTGGGAGGACGTAAATGACCTAAATGTTCAACCAATGACACAAAATCACTTATTGGATGCACAAGATTTGTTAAAAACACTAATAGATGAGAATAAGCCTAGGGAGGACAAAAATGACATAAATGTTCAACCAATGACGCAAAATAACTTATTGGATGCACTAGATTGGTTAAAAACCCTTATTAGACGAGGATAAGCCTTAGGATGATGAAAATGACCTAAATGTTCAACCAATGAAACAAAATCTCTTATTGGATGCACAAGATTGGTTAAAAACCCTAATAGGATGAGAATAAGCCTAGGGAGGACGAAAATGACCTAAATGTTCAACCAATGACACAAAATCACTTATGGGATGCACAAGATTGGTAAAAACCCCTAATTGGACAAGAATAAGCCTTGGGAGGACGAAAATGACCTAAATGTTCAACCAATGACACGAAATCACTTATTGGATGCACAAGATTGGTTAAAAACCCTAATTGGACGAGAATAAGCTTTGGGAGGACGAAAATGACCTAAATGTTCAACCAATGACACAAATGTACTTATTGGATGCACAAGATTTGTTAAAAACCCTAATTGGACGAAAATAAGCCTTATGATGACGAAAATTACCTAAATGTTCAACCAATGACACAAAATCACTTATTGGATGCACAAGATTGGTTAAAAACCCTAATTGGACGAGAATAAGCCTTGGGAGGACGAAAATGACCTAAATGTTCAGCCAATGGCACAAAATCACTTAATGGATGCACAAGATTGGTTAAAAACCCTAATTGGACGAGAATAAGCCTAGGGAGGAAGAAAAAGACCTAAATGTTCAACCAAAGACACAAGCGTACTTATTGGATGCACAAAAATGGCTAAAAACCCTAATTGGATGAGAATAAGCCTAGGGATGACAAAAATGACCTAAATGTTCAACCAATGAAACAAAATCACTTATTACATGCACAAGATTGGTTACAAACCCTAATTGATGAGAATAAGCCTAGGGAGGACGAAAATGACCTAAATGTTCAACCAATGACACAAAATAACTAATTGGATGCATAAGATTGGTTAAAAACCCTAATTGGACGAGAATAACCCTTGGGAGGACGAAAATAACCTAAATGTTCAACCAATGACACAAAATCACTTATTGGAAGCACAAGATTGGTTAAAAACCCTAATTGGACGAGAATAAGCCTTGGGAGAACGAAAATGACCTAAATGTTCAACCAATGACAAAAATGTACTTATTGGATGCACAAGATTGGTTAAAAACCCTAATTGGACGAGAATAATCCTTGGGAGGACGAAAATGACCTAAATGTTCAACCAATGGCACAAAATCACTTATTGGATGCACAAGTTTGGTTAAAAACCCTAATTGGACGAGAATAAGCCTAGGGAGGACGAAAAAGACCTAAATGTTCAACCATAGACACAAGCGTACTTATTGTATGCACAAGATTGGCTAAAAACGCTAATTGGATGAGAATAAGCATAGGGAGGACGAAAATGACCTAAATGTTCAACCAATGACACAAAATCACTTATTGGATGCACAAGATTGGTTAAAAATCCTAATTGGACGAGAATAAGCCTTGGGATGACGAAAATGAGCTAAATGTTCAACCAATGACACAAAATCGCTTATTGGATGCACAAGATTGGTTAAAAACCCTAATTGGACGAAAATAAGCCTTGGGAGGACGAAAATGACATAAATTTTCAAACAATGACACAAAATCACTTATTGGATGCACAAGATTTGTTAAAAACCCTAATTGGATGAGAATAAGCCTTGGGAGGACGAAAATGACCTAAATGTTCAACCAATGAAAAAAATTTACTTATTGGATGCACAAGATTGGTTAAAAACCCTAATTGGACGAGAATAAGCCTTGGGAGGACGAATATGACCTAAATGTTCAACCAATGACACAAAATAACTTATTGGATGTACAAGATTGGTTAAAAACCTTAATTGGACGAGAATAAGCCTTGGGAGGACGAAAAAGACCTAAATGTTCAACCAAAGACACAAGCGTACTTATTGGATGCACAAGATTGGCTAAAAACCCTAATTGGATGAGAATAAGCCTAGGGAGGACCAAAATTACATAAATGTTCAACCAATGACGCAAAATAACTTATTGGATGCACTAGATTTGTTAAAAACCCTTATTGGACGAGAATAAGCCTTAGGATGATGAAAATGACCTAAATGTTGAACCAATAAAACAAAATCACTTATTGGATGCACAAGATTGGTTAAAAACCCTAATAGGATGAGAATAAGCCTAGGGAGGACGAAAATGACCTAAATGTTCAACCAATGACACAAAATCACTTATTGGATGCACAAGATTGGTAAAAAACCCTAATTGGACGAGAATAAGCCTTGGGAGGACGAAAATGACCTAAATGTTCAACCAATGACACGAAATCACTTATTGGATGCACAAGATTGGTTTAAAACCCTAATTGGACGAGAATAAGCTTTGGGAGGACGAAAATGACCTAAATGTTCAACCAACGACACAAATGTACTTATCGGATGCACAAGATTGGTTAAAAACCCTAATTGGACGAAAATAAGCCTTGGGATGACGAAAATGACCTAAATGTTCAACCAATGCACAAAATCACTTATTGGATGCACAAGATTCGTTAAAAACCCTAATTGGACGAGAATAAGCCTTGGGAGGACGAAAATGACCTAAATGTTCAGCCAATGGCACAAAATCACTTAATGGATGCACAAGATTGGTTAAAAACCTTAATTGGACGAGAATAAGCCTAGGGAGGACGAAAAAGACCTAAATGTTCAACCAAAGACACAAGCGTACTTATTGGATGCACAAGATTGGCTAAAAACCCTAATTGGATGAGAATAAGCCTAGGGAGGACAAAAATTACATAAATGTTCAACCAATGACGCAAAATAACTTATTGGATGCACTAGATTGGTTAAAACCCCTTTTTGGACGAGAATAAGCCTTGGGATGATGAAAATGACCTAAATGTTCAACCAATGAAACAAAATTTCTTATTGGATGCACAAGATTGGTTAAAAACCCTAATAGGATGAGAATAAGCCTAGGGAGGACGAAAATGACCTAAATGTTCAACCAATGACACAAAATCACTTATTGGATGCACAAGATTGGTAAAAAACCCTAATTGGACGAGAATAAGCCTAGGGAGGACGAAAATGACCTAAATGTTCAACCAATGACACAAAATCACTTATTGGATGCACAAGATTGGTTAAAAACCCTAATTGGACGAGAATAAGCCCCGGGAGGACGAAAATGACCTAAATGTTCAACCAATGACACAAAATCACTTATTGGATGCACAAGATTGGTTAAAAACCCTAATTGGACGAGAATAAGCCTTGGGAGGACGAAAATGACCTAAATGTTCAGCCAATGGCACAAAATCACTTAATGGATGCACAAGATTGGTTAAAAACCCTAATTGGACGAGAATAAGCCTAGGGAGGAAGAAAAAGACCTAAATGTTCAACCAAAGACACAAGCGTACTTATTGGATGCACAAAAATGGCTAAAAACCCTAATTGGATGAGAATAAGCCTAGGGATGACAAAAATGACCTAAATGTTCAACCAATGAAACAAAATCACTTATTCGATGCACAAGATTGGTTACTAACCCTAATTGATGAGAATAAGCCTAGGGAGGACGAAAATGACCTAAATGTTCAACCAATGACACAAAATCACTTATTGGATGCATAAGATTGGTTAAAAACCCTAATTGGACGAGAATAACCCTTGGGAGGACGAAAATAACCTAAATGTTCAACCAATGACACAAAATCACTTATTGGAAGCACAAGATTGGTTAAAAACCCTAATTGGACGAGAATAAGCCTTGGGAGGACGAAAATGACCTAAATGTTCAACCAAAGACACAAGCGTACTTATTGGATGCACAAGATTGGCTAAAATCCCTAACTGGACGAGAATAAGCCTTGGGAGGAAGAAAATGACCTAAATGTTCAACCAATGACACAAAATCACTTATTGGATGCACATGATTGGTTAAAAACACTTATGGGACGAGAATAAGCCTTGGGAGGACGAAAATGACCTAACTGTTCAACCAATGACACAAAATCACTTATTGGATGCACAAGATTGGTTAAAAACCCTAATTGGACGAGAATAAGACTTGGGAGGACGAAAATGACCTAAATGTTCAACGAATGACACAAATCACTTATTGGATGCACAAGATTGGTTAAAAACACTAATTGGACGAGAATAATTCTTGGGAGGACGAAAATGACCTAAATGTTCAATCAATGACACAAAATAACTTATTCGATGCACAAGATTGGTTAAAAACCCTAATTGGACGAGAATAAGCCTTGGGAGGACGAAAATGACCTAAATGTTCAACCAATGACAGAAATGTACTTATTGGATGCAGAAGATAGGTTAAAATCCCTATCTGGACGAGAATAAGCCTTGGGAGGAAGAAAATGACCTAAATGTTCAACCAATGAAACAAAATCACTTATTGGATGCACAAGATTGGTTAAAAACCCTAATTGGACGAGAATAAGCCTTGGGAGGACGAAAATGACCTAAATGTTCAACCAATGACACAAATCACTTATTGGATGCACAAGATTGGTTAAAAACACTAATTGGACGAGAATAATTCTTGGGAGGACGAAAATGACCTAAATGTTCAATCAATGACACCAAATCACTTATTCGATGCACAAGATTGGTTAAAAACCCTAATTGGACGAGAATAAGCCTAGGGAGGACGAAAAAGACCCAAATGTTCAACCAAAGACACAAGCGTACTTATTGTATGCACAAGATTGGCTAAAAACGCTAATTGGATGTGAATAAGCCTAGGGAGGACGAAAATGACCTAAATGTTCAACCAATGACACAAAATCACTTATTGGATGCACAAGATTGGTTAAAAATCCTAATTGGACGAGAATAAGCCTTGGGAGGACGAAAATGACCTAAATGTTCAACCAATGACACAAAATCACTTATTGGATGCACAAGATTGGTTGAAAACACTAATTGGACGAGAATAAGCCTTGGGAGGACGTAAATGACCTAAATGTTCAACCAATGACACAAAATCACTTATTGGATGCACAAGATTTGTTAAAAACACTAATAGATGAGAATAAGCCTAGGGAGGACAAAAATGACATAAATGTTCAACCAATGACGCAAAATAACTTATTGGATGCACTAGATTGGTTAAAAACCCTTATTAGACGAGGATAAGCCTTAGGATGATGAAAATGACCTAAATGTTCAACCAATGAAACAAAATCTCTTATTGGATGCACAAGATTGGTTAAAAACCCTAATAGGATGAGAATAAGCCTAGGGAGGACGAAAATGACCTAAATGTTCAACCAATGACACAAAATCACTTATTGGATGCACAAGATTGGTTAAAAACCCTAATTGGACGAGAATAAGCCTTGGGAGGACGAAAATGACCTAAATGTTCAACCAATGACACGAAATCACTTATTGGATGCACAAGATTGGTTTAAAACCCTAATTGGACGAGAATAAGCTTTGGGAGGACGAAAATGACCTAAATGTTCAACCAACGACACAAATGTACTTATTGGATGCACAAGATTGGTTAAAAACCATAATTGGACAAAAATAAGCCTTGGGATGACGAAAATGACCTAAATGTTCAACCAATGCACAAAATCACTTATTGGATGCACAAGATTCGTTAAAAACCCTAATTGGACGAGAATAAGCCTTCGAAGGACGAAAATGACCTAAATGTTCAGCCAATGGCACAAAATCACTTAATGGATGCACAAGATTGGTTAAAAACCCTAATTGGCGAGAATAAGCCTAGGGAGGACGAAAAAGACCTAAATGTTCAACCAAAGACACAAGCGTACTTATTGGATGCACAAAAATGGCTAAAAACCCTAATTGGATGAGAATAAGCCTAGGGATGACAAAAATGACCTAAATGTTCAACCAATGAAACAAAATAACTTATTAGATGCACAAGATTGGTTACTAACTCTAATTGATGAGAATAAGCCTAGGGAGGACGAAAATGACCTAAATGTTCAATCAATGACACAAAATCACTTATTTTATGCACAAGATTGGTTAAAAACACTAATTGGACGAGAATAATCCTTGGGAGGACGAAAATGACCTAAATGATCAACCAATGGCACAAAATCACTTATTGGATGCACAAGTTTGGTTAAAAACCCTAATTGGACGAGAATAAGCCTAGGGAGGACGAAAAAGACCTAAATGTTCAACCATAGACACAAGCGTACTTATTGGATGCACAAGATTGGCTAAAAACCATAATTGGATGAGAATAAGCCTAGGGAGCACCAAAATTACATAAATGTTCAACCAATGACGCAAAATAACTTATTGGATGCACTAGATTGGTTAAAAACCCTTATTGGACGAGAATAAGCCTTGGGATGATGAAAATGACCTAAATGTTGAACCAATGAAACAAAATCTCTTATTGGATGCACAAGATTGGTTAAAAACCCTAATAGGATGAGAATAAGCCTAGGGAGGACGAAAATGACCTAAATGTTCAACCAATGACACAAAATCACTTATTGGATGCACAAGATTGGTAAAAAACCCTAATTGGACGAGAATAAGCCTTGGGAGGACGAAAATGACCTAAATGTTCAACCAATGACACGAAATCACTTATTGGATGCACAAGATTGGTTTAAAACCCTAATTGGACGAGAATAAGCTTTGGGAGGACGAAAATGACCTAAATGTTCAACCAACGACACAAATGTACTTATTGGATGCACAAGATTGGTTAAAAACCATAATTGGACGAAAATAAGCCTTGGAAGGACGAAAATGACCTAAATGTTCAGCCAATGGCACAAAATCACTTAAAGGATGCACAAGATTGGTTAAAAACCCTAATTGGACGAGAATAAGCCTAGGGAGGACGAAAAAGACCTAAATGTTCAACCAATGACACAAAATCGCTTATTGGATGCACAAGATTGGTTAAAAACCCTAATTGGACGAAAATAAGCCTTGGGAAGACGAAAATGACCTAAATGTTCAACCAATGACACAAAATCACTTATTGGATGCACAAGATTTGTTAAAAACCCTAATTGGACGAGAATAAGCCTTGGGAGGACGAAAATGACCTAAATGTTCAACCAATGACAAAAATGTACTTATTGGATGCACAAGATTGGTTAAAAACCCTAATTGGACGAGAATAAGCCTTGGGAGGACGAATATGACCTAAATGTTCAACCAATGACCCAAAATAACTTATTGGATGCACAAGATTGGTTAAAAACCTTAATTGGACGAGAATAAGCCTAGGGAGGACGAAAAAGACCTAAATGTTCAACCAAAGACACAAGCGTACTTATTGGATGCACAAGATTGGCTAAAAACCCTAATTGGATGAGAATAAGCCTAGGGAGGACAAAAATTACATAAATGTTCAACCAATGACGCAAAATAACTTATTGGATGCACTAGATTGGTTAAAAACCCTAATTGGACGAGAATAAGCCTTGGGATGATGAAAATGACCTAAATGTTCAACCAATGAAACAAAATTTCTTATTGGATGCACAAGATTGGTTAAAAACCCTAATAGGATGAGAATAAGCCTAGGGAGGACGAAAATGACCTAAATGTTCAACCAATGACACAAAATCACTTATTGGATGCACAAGATTGGTAAAAAACCCTAATTGGACGAGAATAAGCTTTGGGAGGACGAAAATGACCTAAATGTTCAACCAATGACACGAAATCACTTATTGGATGCACAAGATTGGTTTAAAACCCTAATTGGACGAGAATAAGCTTTGGGAGGACGAAATTGACCTAAATGATCAACCAATGACACAAATGTACTTATTGGATGCACAAGATTGGTTAAAAACCCTAATTGGACGAAAATAAGCCTTGGGATGACGAAAATGACCTAAATGTTCAACCAATGACACAAAATCACTTATTGGATGCACAAGATTGGTTAAAAACCCTAATTGGACGAGAATAAGCCTTGGGAGGACGAAAATGACCTAAATGTTCAACCAATGACACAAAATCGCTTAATGGATGCACAAGATTGGTTAAAAACCCTAATTGGACGAGAATAAGCCTAGGGAGGAAGAAAAAGACCTAAATGTTCAACCAATGACACAAGCGTACTTATTGGATGCACAAAAATGGCTAAAAACCCTAATTGGATGAGAATAAGCCTAGGGATGACGAAAATGACCTAAATGTTCAACCAATGAAACAAAATCACTTATTCGATGCACAAGATTGGTTACAAATCCTAATTGATGAGAATAAGCCTAGGGAGGACGAAAATGACCAAAATGTTCAACCAATGACACAAAATCACTTATTGGATGCATAAGATTAGTTAAAAATTCTAATTGGACGAGAATAACACTTGGGAGGACGAAAATAACCTAAATGTTCAACCAATGACACAAAATCACTTATTGGAAGCACAAGATTGGTTAAAAACCCTAATTGGACGAGAATAAGCCTTGGGAGGACGAAAATGACCTAAATGTTCAACCAATGACAAAAATGTACTTATTGGATGCACAAGATTGGTTAAAAACCCTAATTGGACGAGAATAAGCCTTGGGAGGACGAAAATGACCTAAATGTTCAACCAATGACACAAAATAACTTATTGGATGCACAAGTTTGATTAAAAACCTTAATTGGACGAGAATAAGCCTAGGGAGGACGAAAAAGACTTAAATGATCAACCAAAGACACAAGCGTACTTATTGGATGCACAAGATTGGTTAAAAACCCTAATTGGATGAGAATAAGCCTAGGGAGGACGAAAATGACCTAAATGTTCAACCAATGAAACAAAATCACTTATTGGATGCACAAGATTTGTTAAAAACCCTAATTGGATGAGAATAAGCCTAGGGAGGACAAAAATGACCTAACTATTCAACCAATGACACAAAATCACTTATTGGATGCACAAGATTGGTTAAAAACCCTAATTGGACGAGAATAAGACTTGGGAGGACGAAAATGACCTAAATGTTCAACGAATGACACAAATCACTTATTGGATGCACAAGATTGGTTAAAAACACTAATTGGACGAGAATAATTCTTGGGAGGACGAAAATGACCTAAATGTTCAACCAATGACACAAAATCACTTATTGGATGCACAAGATTTGTTAAAAACCCTAATTGGACGAGAATAAGCCTTGGGAGGACGAAAATGACCTAAATGTTCAACCAATGACAAAAATGTACTTATTGGATGCACAAGATTGGTTAAAAACCCTAATTGGACGAGAATAAGCCTTGGGGAACGAATATGACCTAAATGTTCAAACAATGACCCAAAATAACTTATTGGATGCACAAGATTGGTTAAAAACCTTAATTGGACGAGAATAAGCCTAGGGAGGACGAAAAAGACCTAAATGTTCAACCAATGACACAAAATCACTTATTGGAAGCACAAGAATGGTTAAAAACCCTAATTGGACGATAATAAGCCTTGGGAGGACGAAAATGACCTAAATGTTCAACCAATGACAAAAATGTACTTATTGGATGCACAAGATTGGTTAAAAACCCTAATTGGACGAGAATAAGCCTTGGGAGGACGAAAATGACCTAAATGTTCAACCAATGACACAAAATAACTTATTGGATGCACAAGATTGGTTAAAAACCTTAATTGTTCGAGAATAAGCCTAGGGAGGACGAAAATGACCTAAATGTTCAACCAATGACACAAAATCGCTTATTGGATGCACAAGATTGGTTAAAAACCCTAATTGGACGAAACTAAGCCTTGGGAGGACGAAAATGACCTAAATGTTCAACCAATGACACAAAATCACTTATTGGATGCACAAGATTTGTTAAAAACCCTAATTGGACGAGAATAAGCCTTGGGAGGACGAAAATGACCTAAATGTTCAACCAATGACAAAAATGTACTTATTGGATGCACAAGATTGGTTAAAAACCCTAATTGGACGAGAATAAGCCTTGGGGAACGAATATGACCTAAATGTTCAACCAATGACCCAAAATAACTTATTGGATGCACAAGATTGGTTAAAAACCTTAATTGGACGAGAATAAGCCTAGGGAGGACGAAAAAGACCTAAATGTTCAACCAAAGACACAAGCGTACTTATTGGATGCACAAGATTGGCTAAAAACCCTAATTGGATGAGAATAAGCCTAGGGAGGACAAAAATTACATAAATGTTCAACCAATGACGCAAAATAACTTATTGGATGCACTAGATTGGTTAAAAACCCTTATTGGACGAGAATAAGCCTTGGGATGATGAAAATGACCTAAATGTTCAACCAATGAAACAAAATTTCTTATTGGATGCACAAGATTGGTTAAAAACCCTAATAGGATGAGAATAAGCCTAGGGAGGACGAAAATGACCTAAATGTTCAACCAATGACACAAAATCACTTATTGGATGCACAAGATTGGTTAAAAACCCTAATTGGACGAGAATAAGCCTTGGGAGGACGAAAATGACCTAAATGTTCAACCAATGACACAAGTGTACTTATTGGATGCACAAGATTGGTTAAAAACCCTAATTGGACGAGAATTAGCTTAGGGAGGACGAAAATGACCTAAATGTTCAACCAATGACACAAAATCACTTATTGGATGCACAAGATTGGTTAAAAACCCTAATTGGACGAGAATAAGCCTAGGGAGGACGAAAATGACCTAAATGTTCAACCAATGACATAAAATCACTTATTGGAAGCACAAGAATGGTTAAAAACCCTAATTGGACGAGAATAAGTATTGGGAGGACGAAAATGACCTAAATGTTCAACCAATGACACAAAATCACTTATTGGATGCATAAGATTGGTTAAAAACCCTAATTGGACGAGAATAACCCTTGGGAGGACGAAAATAACCTAAATGTTCAACCAATGACACAAAATCACTTATTGGATGCACAAGATTGGTTAAAAACCCTAATTGGACGAAAATAAGCCTTGGGAGGACGAAAATGACCTAAATGTTCAACCAATGACACAAAATCACTTATTGGAAGCACAAGATTGGTTAAAAACCCTAATTGGACGAGAATAAGCCTTGGGAGGACGAAAATGACCTAAATGTTCAACCAATGACAAAAATGTACTTATTGGATGCACAAGATTGGTTAAAAACCCTAATTGGACGAGAATAAGCCTTGGGGAACGAATATGACCTAAATGTTCAACCAATGACCCAAAATAACTTATTGGATGCACAAGATTGGTTAAAAACCTTAATTGGACGAGAATAAGCCTAGGGAGGACGAAAAAGACCTAAATGTTCAACCAAAGACACAAGCGTACTTATTGGATGCACAAGATTGGCTAAAAACCCTAATTGGATGAGAATAAGCCTAGGGAGGACAAAAATTACATAAATGTTCAACCAATGACGCAAAATAACTTATTGGATGCACTAGATTGGTTAAAAACCCTTATTGGACGAGAATAAGCCTTGGGATGATGAAAATGACCTAAATGTTCAACCAATGAAACAAAATTTCTTATTGGATGCACAAGATTGGTTAAAAACCCTAATAGGATGAGAATAAGCCTAGGGAGGACGAAAATGACCTAAATGTTCAACCAATGACACAAAATCACTTATTGGATGCACAAGATTGGTTAAAAACCCTAATTGGACGAGAATAAGCCTTGGGAGGACGAAAATGACCTAAATGTTCAACCAATAACACAAATAAACTTTTTGGATGCACAAGATTGGTTAAAAACCCTAATTGGACGAGAATAAGTCTTGGGAGGACGAAAATGACCTAAATGTTCAACCAATGACACAAAATCACTTATTGGATGCACAAGATTGGTTAAAAACCCTAATTGGACCAGAATAAGCCTTGGGAGGACGAAAATGACCTAAATGTTCAACCAATGACAAAAATGTACTTATTGGATGCACAAGATTGGTTAAAAACCCTAATTGGACGAGAATAAGCCTTGGGAGGACGAAAATGACCTAAATGTTCAACCAATGACACAAAATAACTTATTGGATGCACAAGTTTGGTTAAAAACCTTAATTGGACGAGAATAAGCCTAGGGAGGACGAAAAAGACTTAAATGTTCAACCAAAGACACAAGCGTACTTATTGGATGCACAAGATTGGTTAAAAACCCTAATTGGATGAGAATATGCCTAGGGAGGACGAAAATGACCTAAATGTTCAACCAATGAAACAAAATCACTTATTGGATGCACAAGATTTGTTAAAAACCCTAATTGGACGAGAATAATTCTTTGGGAGGACGAAAATGATCTAAATGTTCAATCAATGACACAAAATCACTTATTCGATGCACAAGATTGGTTAAAAACCCTAATTGGACGAGAATAAGCCTTGGGAGGATGAAAATGACCTAAATGTTCAACCAATGACACAAATGTACTTATTGGATGCACAAGATAGGTTAAAATCCCTAACTGGACGAGAATAAGCCTTGGGAGGATGAAAATGACCTAAATGTTCAACCAATGACACAAAATCACTTATTGGATGCACATGATTGGTTAAAAACACTTATTGGACGAGAATAAGCCTTGGGAGGACGAAAATGACCTAAATGTTCAACCAATGACACAAAATCACTTATTGGATGCACAAGATTGGTTAAAAATCCTAATTGGACGAGAATAAGCCTTGGGATGACGAAAATGACCTAAATGTTCAACCAATGACACAAAATCGCTTATTGGATGCACAAGATTGGTTAAAAACCCTAATTGGACGGAAATAAGCCTTGGGAGGACGAAAATGACCTAAATGTTCAACCAATGACACAAAATCACTTATTGGATGCACAAGATTTGTTAAAAACCCTAATTGGACGAGAATAAGCCTTGGGAGGACGAAAATGACCTAAATGTTCAACCAATGACAAAAATGTACTTATTGGATGCACAAGATTGGTTAAAAACCCTAATTGGACGAGAATAAGCCTTGGGGAACGAATATGACCTAAATGTTCAACCAATGACCCAAAATAACTTATTGGATGCACAAGATTGGTTAAAAACCTTAATTGGACGAGAATAAGCCTAGGGAGGACGAAAAAGACCTAAATGTTCAACCAAAGACACAAGCGTACTTATTGGATGCACAAGATTGGCTAAAAACCCTAATTGGATGAGAATAAGCCTAGGGAGGACAAAAATTACATAAATGTTCAACCAATGACGCAAAATAACTTATTGGATGCACTAGATTGGTTAAAAACCCTTATTGGACGAGAATAAGCCTTGGGATGATGAAAATGACCTAAATGTTCAACCAATGAAACAAAATTTCTTATTGGATGCACAAGATTGGTTAAAAACCCTAATAGGATGAGAATAAGCCTAGGGAGGACGAAAATGACCTAAATGTTCAACCAATGACACAAAATCACTTATTGGATGCACAAGATTGGTTAAAAACCCTAATTGGACGAGAATAAGCCTTGGGAGGACGAAAATGACCTAAATGTTCAACCAATGACAGAAATGTACTTATTGGATGCAGAAGATAGGTTAAAATCCCTATCTGGACGAGAATAAGCCTTGGGAGGAAGAAAATGACCTAAATGTTCAACCAATGAAACAAAATCACTTATTGGATGCACAAGATTGGTTAAAAACCCTAATTGGACGAGAATAAGACTTGGGAGGACGAAAATGACCTAAATGTTCAACGAATGACACAAATCACTTATTGGATGCACAAGATTGGTTAAAAACACTAATTGGACGAGAATAATTCTTGGGAGGACGAAAATGACCTAAATGTTCAATCAATGACACAAAATCACTTATTCGATGCACAAGATTGGTTAAAAACCCTAATTGGACGAGAATAAGCCTAGGGAGGACGAAAAAGACCTAAATGTTCAACCAAAGACACAAGCGTGCTTATTGTATGCACAAGATTGGCTAAAAACGCTAATTAGATGTGAATAAGCCTAGGGAGGACGAAAATGACCTAAATGTTCAACCAATGACACAAAATCACTTATTGGATGCACAAGATTGGTTAAAAATCCTAATTGGACGAGAATAAGCCTTGGGAGGACGAAAATGACCTAAATGTTCAACCAATGACACAAAATCACTTATTGGATGCACAAGATTGGTTGAAAACACTAATTGGAAGAGAATAAGCCTTGGGAGGACGTAAATGACCTAAATGTTCAACCAATGACACAAAATCACTTATTGGATGCACAAGATTTGTTAAAAACACTAATAGATGAGAATAAGCCTAGGGAGGACAAAAATGACATAAATGTTCAACCAATGACGCAAAATAACTTATTGGATGCACTAGATTGGTTAAAAACCCTTATTAGACGAGGATAAGCCTTAGGATGATGAAAATGACCTAAATGTTCAACCAATGAAACAAAATCTCTTATTGGATGTACAAGATTGGTTAAAAACCCTAATAGGATGAGAATAAGCCTAGGGAGGACGAAAATGACCTAAATGTTCAACCAATGACACAAAATCACTTATGGGATGCACAAGATTGGTAAAAACCCCTAATTGGACAAGAATAAGCCTTGGGAGGACGAAAATGACCTAAATGTTCAACCACTGACACGAAATCACTTATTGGATGCACAAGATTGGTTAAAAACCCTAATTGGACGAGAATAAGCTTTGGGAGGACGAAAATGACCTAAATGTTCAACCAATGACACAAATGTACTTATTGGATGCACAAGATTGGTTAAAAACCCTAATTGGACGAAAATAAGCCTTGGGATGACGAAAATGACCTAAATGTTCAACCAATGACACAAAATCACTTATTGGATGCACAAGATTGGTTAAAAACCCTAATTGGACGAGAATAAGCCTTGGGAGGACGAAAATGACCTAAATGTTCAGCCAATGGCACAAAATCACTTAATGGATGCACAAGATTGGTTAAAAACCCTAATTGGACGAGAATAAGCCTAGGGAGGAAGAAAAAGACCTAAATGTTCAACCAAAGACACAAGCGTACTTATTGGATGCACAAAAATGGCTAAAAACCCTAATTGGATGAGAATAAGCTTAGGGATGACAAAAATGACCTAAATGTTCAACCAATGAAACAAAATCACTTATTCGATGCACAAGATTGGTTACAAATCCTAATTGATGAGAATAAGCCTAGGGAGGACGAAAATGACCTAAATGTTCAACCAATGACACAAAATCACTTATTGGATGCATAAGATTAGTTAAAAACCCTAATTGGAGGAGAATAACCCTTGGGAGGACGAAAATAACCTAAATGTTCAACCAATGACACAAAATCACTTATTGGAAGCACAAGATTGGTTAAAAACCCTAATTTGATGAGAATAAGCCTTGGGAGGACGAAAATGACCTAAATGTTCAACCAATGACAAAAATGTACTTATTGGATGCACAAGATTGGTTAAAAACCCTAATTGGACGAGAATAAGCCTTGGGAGGACGAAAATGACCTAAATGTTCAACCAATGACACAAAATAACTTATTGGATGCACAAGATTGGTTAAAAACCTTAATTGGACGAGAATAAGCCTAGGGAGGACGAAAATGACCTAAATGTTCAACCAATGACACAAAATCGCTTATTGGATGCACAAGATTGGTTAAAAACCCTAATTGGACGAAAATAAGCCTTGGGAGGACGAAAATGACCTAAATGTTCAACCAATGACACAAAATCACTTATTGGATGCACAAGATTTGTTCAAAACCCTAATTGGACGAGAATAAGCCTTGGGAGGACGAAAATGACCTAAATGTTCAACCAATGACAAAAATGTACTTATTGGATGCACAAGATTGGTTAAAAACCCTAATTGGACGAGAATAAGCCTTGGGAGGACGAAAATGACCTAAATGTTCAACCAATGACACAAAATAACTTATTGGATGCACAAGTTTGATTAAAAACCTTAATTGGACGAGAATAAGCCTAGGGAGGACGAAAAAGACTTAAATGATCAACCAAAGACACAAGCGTACTTATTGGATGCACAAGATTGGTTAAAAACCCTAATTGGAAGAGAATAAGCCTAGGGAGGACGAAAATGACCTAAATGTTCAACCAATGAAACAAAATCACTTATTGGATGCACAAGATTTGTTAAAAACCCTAATTGGATGAGAATAAGCCTAGGGAGGACGAAAATGACCTAACTATTCAACCAATGACACAAAATCACTTATTGGATGCACAAGATTGGTTAAAAACCCTAATTGGACGAGAATAAGACTTGGGAGGACGAAAATGACCTAAATGTTCAACGAATGACACAAATCACTTATTGGATGCACAAGATTGGTTAAAAACACTAATTGGACGAGAATAATTCTTGGGAGGACGAAAATGACCTAAATGTTCAATGAATGACACAAAATCACTTATTCGATGCACAAGATTGGTTAAAAACCCTAATTGGACGAGAATAAGCTTTGGGAGGACGAAAATGACCTAAATGTTCAACCAATGACACAAATGTACTTATTGGAAGCACAAGATAGGTTAAAATCCCTAACTGGACGAGAATAAGCCTTGGGAGGAAGAAAATGACCTAAATGTTCAACCAATGACACAAAATCACTTATTGGATGCACATGATTGGTTAAAAACACTTATTGTACGAGAATAAGCCTTGGGAGGACGAAAATGACCTAAATGTTCAATCAATGACACAAAATCACTTATTTTATGCACAAGATTGGTTAAAAACACTAATTGGACGAGAATAATCCTTGGGAGGACGAAAATGACCTAAATGTTCAACCAATGGCACAAAATCACTTATTGGATGCACAAGTTTGGTTAAAAACCCTAATTGGACGAGAATAAGCCTAGAGAGGACGAAAAAGACCTAAATGTTCAACCATAGACACAAGCGTACTTATTGTATGCACAAGATTGGCTAAAAACGCTAATTGGATGAGAATAAGCCTAGGGAGGACGAAAATGACATAAATGTTCAACCAATGACACAAAATCACTTATTGGATGCACAAGATTGGTTAAAAATCCTAATTGGACGAGAATAAGCCTTGGGATGACGAAAATGAGCTAAATGTTCAACCAATGACACAAAATCGCTTATTGGATGCACAAGATTGGTTAAAAACCCTAATTGGACGAAAATAAGCCTTGGGAGGACGAAAATGACCTAAATGTTCAACCAATGACACAAAATCACTTATTGGATGCACAAGATTTGTTAAAAACCCTAATTGGATGAGAATAAGCCTTGGGAGGACGAAAAATGACCTAAATGTTCAACCAATGAAAAAAATGTACTTATTGGATGCACAAGATTGGTTAAAAACCCAAATTGGACGAGAATAAGCCTTGGGAGGACGAATATGACCTAAATGTTCAACCAATGACACAAAATAACTTATTGGATGCACAAGATTGGTTAAAAACCTTAATTGGACGAGAATAAGCCTAGGGAGGACGAAAAAGACCTAAATGTTCAACCAAAGACACAAGCGTACTTATTGGATGCACAAGATTGGCTAAAAACCCTAATTGGATGAGAATAAGCCTAGGGAGGACCAAAATTACATAAATGTTCAACCAATGACGCAAAATAACTTATTGGATGCACTAGATTGGTTAAAAACCCTTATTGGACGAGAATAAGCCTTGGGATGATGAAAATGACCTAAATGTTGAACCAATGAAACAAAATCTCTTATTGGATGCACTAGATTGGTTAAAAACCATAATAGGATGAGAATAAGCCTAGGGAGGACGAAAATGACCTAAATGTTCAACCAATGACACAAAATCACTTATTGGATGCACAAGATTGGTAAAAAACCCTAATTGGACGAGAATAAGCCTTGGGAGGACGAAAATGACCTAAATGTTCAACCAATGACACGAAATCACTTATTGGATGCACAAGATTGGTTTAAAACCCTAATTGGACGAGAATAAGCTTTGGGAGGACGAAAATGACCTAAATGTTCAACCAACGACACAAATGTACTTATTGGATGCACAAGATTGGTTAAAAACCCTAATTGGACGAAAATAAGCCTTGGGATGACGAAAATAACCTAAATGTTCAACCAATGCACAAAATCACTTATTGGATGCACAAGATTCGTTAAAAACCCTAATTGGACGAGAATAAGCCTTGGAAGGACGAAAATGACCTAAATGTTCAGCCAATGGCACAAAATCACTTAATGGATGCACAAGATTGGTTAAAAACCCTAATTGGACGAGAATAAGCCTAGGGAGGACGAAAAGACCTAAATGTTCAACCAAAGACACAAGCGTACTTATTGGATGCACAAAAATGGCTAAAAACCCTAATTGGATGAGAATAAGCCTAGGGATGACAAAAATGACCTAAATGTTCAACCAATGAAACAAAATAAATTATTAGATGCACAAGATTGGTTACTAACTCTAATTGATGAGAATAAGCCTAGGGAGGACGAAAATGACCTAAATGTTCAATCAATGACACAAAATCACTTATTTTATGCACAAGATTGGTTAAAAACACTAATTGGACGAGAATAATCCTTGGGAGGACGAAAATGACCTAAATGTTCAACCAATGGCACAAAATCACTTATTGGATGCACAAGTTTGGTTAAAAACCCTAATTGGACGAGAATAAGCCTAGGGAGGACGAAAAAGACCTAAATGTTCAACCATAGACACAAGCGTACTTATTGTATGCACAAGATTGGCTAAAAACGCTAATTGGATGAGAATAAGCCTAGGGAGGACGAAAATGACCTAAATGTTCAACCAATGACACAAAATCACTTATTGGATGCACAAGATTGGTTAAAAATCCTAATTGGACGAGAATAAGCCTTGGGATGACGAAAATGAGCTAAATGTTCAACCAATGACACAAAATCGCTTATTGGATGCACAAGATTGGTTAAAAACCCTAATTGGACGAAAATAAGCCTTGGGAAGACGAAAATGACCTAAATGTTCAACCAATGACACAAAATCACTTATTGGATGCACAAGATTTGTTAAAAACCCTAATTGGACGAGAATAAGCCTTGGGAGGACGAAAATGACCTAAATGTTCAACCAATGACAAAAATGTACTTATTGGATGCACAAGATTGGTTAAAAACCCTAATTGGACGAGAATAAGCCTTGGGAGGACGAATATGACCTAAATGTTCAACCAATGACCCAAAATAACTTATTGGATGCACAAGATTGGTTAAAAACCTTAATTGGACGAGAATAAGCCTAGGGAGGACGAAAAAGACCTAAATGTTCAACCAAAGACACAAGCGTACTTATTGGATGCACAAGATTGGCTAAAAACCCTAATTGGATGAGAATAAGCCTAGGGAGGACAAAAATTACATAAATGTTCAACCAATGACGCAAAATAACTTATTGGATGCACTAGATTGGTTAAAAACCCTAATTGGACGAGAATAAGCCTTGGGATGATGAAAATGACCTAAATGTTCAACCAATGAAACAAAATTTCTTATTGGATGCACAAGATTGGTTAAAAACCCTAATAGGATGAGAATAAGCCTAGGGAGGACGAAAATGACCTAAATGTTCAACCAATGACACAAAATCACTTATTGGATGCACAAGATTGGTAAAAAACCCTAATTGGACGAGAATAAGCTTTGGGAGGACGAAAATGACCTAAATGTTCAACCAATGACACGAAATCACTTATTGGATGCACAAGATTGGTTTAAAACCCTAATTGGACGAGAATAAGCTTTGGGAGGACGAAAATGACCTAAATGTTCAACCAATGACACAAATGTACTTATTGGATGCACAAGATTGGTTAAAAACCCTAATTGGACGAAAATAAGCCTTGGGATGACGAAAATGACCTAAATGTTCAACCAATGCACAAAATCACTTATTGGATGCACAAGATTCGTTAAAAACCCTAATTGGACGAGAATAAGCCTTGGGAGGACGAAAATGACCTAAATGTTCAGCCAATGGCACAAAATCACTTAATGGATGCACAAGATTGGTTAAAAACCTTAATTGGACGAGAATAAGCCTAGGGAGGACGAAAAAGACCTAAATGTTCAACCAAAGACACAAGCGTACTTATTGGATGCACAAGATTGGCTAAAAACCCTAATTGGATGAGAATAAGCCTAGGGAGGACAAAAATTACATAAATGTTCAACCAATGACGCAAAATAACTTATTGGATGCACTAGATTGGTTAAAACCCCTTTTTGGACGAGAATAAGCCTTGGGATGATGAAAATGACCTAAATGTTCAACCAATGAAACAAAATTTCTTATTGGATGCACAAGATTGGTTAAAAACCCTAATAGGATGAGAATAAGCCTAGGGAGGACGAAAATGACCTAAATGTTCAACCAATGACACAAAATCACTTATTGGATGCACAAGATTGGTAAAAAACCCTAATTGGACGAGAATAAGCCTTGGGAGGACGAAAATGACCTAAATGTTCAACCAATGACACGAAATCACTTATTGGATGCACAAGATTGGTTTAAAACCCTAATTGGACGAGAATAAGCTTTGGGAGGACGAAAATGACCTAAATGTTCAACCAACGACACAAATGTACTTATTGGATGCACAAGATTGGTTAAAAACCATAATTGGACGAAAATAAGCCTTGGAAGGACGAAAATGACCTAAATGTTCAGCCAATGGCACAAAATCACTTAAAGGATGCACAAGATTGGTTAAAAACCCTAATTGGACGAGAATAAGCCTAGGGAGGACGAAAAAGACCTAAATGTTCAACCAATGACACAAAATCGCTTATTGGATGCACAAGATTGGTTAAAAACCCTAATTGGACGAAAATAAGCCTTGGGAAGACGAAAATGACCTAAATGTTCAACCAATGACACAAAATCACTTATTGGATGCACAAGATTTGTTAAAAACCCTAATTGGACGAGAATAAGCCTTGGGAGGACGAAAATGACCTAAATGTTCAACCAATGACAAAAATGTACTTATTGGATGCACAAGATTGGTTAAAAACCCTAATTGGACGAGAATAAGCCTTGGGAGGACGAATATGACCTAAATGTTCAACCAATGACAGAAAATAACTTATTGGATGCACAAGATTGGTTAAAAACCTTAATTGGACGAGAATAAGCCTAGGGACGACGAAAAAGACCTAAATGTTCAACCAAAGACACAAGCGTACTTATTGGATGCACAAGATTGGCTAAAAACCCTAATTGGATGAGAATAAGCCTAGGGAGGACAAAAATTACATAAATGTTCAACCAATGACGCAAAATAACTTATTGGATGCACTAGATTGGTTAAAACCCCTTTTTGGACGAGAATAAGCCTTGGGATGATGAAAATGACCTAAATGTTCAACCAATGAAACAAAATTTCTTATTGGATGCACAAGATTGGTTAAAAACCCTAATAGGATGAGAATAAGCCTAGGGAGGACAAAAATGACCTAAATGTTCAACCAATGACACAAAATCACTTATTGGATGCACAAGATTGGTAAAAAAACACTAATTGGACGAGAATAAGCTTTGGGAGGACGAAAATGACCTAAATGTTCAACCAATGACACGAAATCACTTATTGGATACACAAGATTGGTTTAAAACCCTAATTGGACGAGAATAAGCTTTGGGAGGACGAAATTGACCTAAATGTTCAACCAATGACACAAATGTACTTATTGGATGCACAAGATTGGTTAAAAACCCTAATTGGACGAAAATAAGCCTTGGGATGACGAAAATGACCTAAATGTTCAACCAATGCACAAAATAACTTACTGGATGCACAAGATTCGTTAAAAACCCTAATTGGACGAGAATAAGCCTTGGGAGGACGAAAATGACCTAAATGTTCAGCCAATGGCACAAAATCACTTAATGGATGCACAAGATTGGTTAAAAACCCTAATTGGACGAGAATAAGCCTAGGGAGGACGAAAAAGACCTAAATGTTCAACCAAAGACACAAGCGTACTTATTGGATGCACAAAAATGGCTAAAAACCCTAATTGGATGAGAATAAGCCTAGGGATGACAAAAATGACCTAAATGTTCAACCAAAGACACAAGCGTACTTATTGGATGCACAAAAATGGCTAAACACCCTAATTGGATGAGAATAAGCCTAGGGATGACAAAAATGACCTAAATGTTCAACCAATGAAACAAAATAAATTATTAGATGCACAAGATTGGTTACTAACTCTAATTGATGAGAATAAGCCTAGGGAGGACGAAAATGACCTAAATGTTAAATCAATGACACAAAATCACTTATTTTATGCACAAGATTGGTTAAAAACACTAATTGGACGAGAATAATCCTTGGGAGGACGAAAATGACCTAAATGTTCAACCAATGGCACAAAATCACTTATTGGATGCACAAGTTTGGTTAAAAACCCTAATTGGACGAGAATAAGCCTAGGGAGGACGTAAAAGACCTAAATGTTCAACCATAGACACAAGCGTACTTATTGTATGCACAAGATTGGCTAAAAACGCTAATTGGATGAGAATAAGCCTAGGGAGGACGAAAATGACCTAAATGTTCAACCAATGACACAAAATCACTTATTGGATGCACAAGATTGGTTAAAAATCCTAATTGGACGAGAATAAGCCTTGGGATGACGAAAATGAGCTAAATGTTCAACCAATGACACAAAATCGCTTATTGGATGCACAAGATTGGTTAAAAACCCTAATTGGACGAAAATAAGCCTTGGGAAGACGAAAATGACCTAAATGTTCAACCAATGACACAAAATCACTTATTGGATGCACAAGATTTGTTAAAAACCCTAATTGGACGAGAATAAGCCTTGGGAGGACGAAAATGACCTAAATGTTCAACCAATGACAAAAATGTACTTATTGGATGCACAAGATTGGTTAAAAACCCTAATTGGACGAGAATAAGCCTTGGGAGGACGAATATGACCTAAATGTTCAACCAATGACCCAAAATAACTTATTGGATGCACAAGATTGGTTAAAAACCTTAATTGGACGAGAATAAGCCTAGGGAGGACGAAAAAGACCTAAATGTTCAACCAAAGACACAAGCGTACTTATTGGATGCACAAGATTGGCTAAAAACCCTAATTGGATGAGAATAAGCCTAGGGAGGACAAAAATTACATAAATGTTCAACCAATGACGCAAAATAACTTATTGGATGCACTAGATTGGTTAAAAACCCTAATTGGACGAGAATAAGCCTTGGGATGATGAAAATGACCTAAATGTTCAACCAATGAAACAAAATTTCTTATTGGATGCACAAGATTGGTTAAAAACCCTAATAGGATGAGAATAAGCCTAGGGAGGACGAAAATGACCTAAATGTTCAACCAATGACACAAAATCACTTATTGGATGCACAAGATTGGTAAAAAACCCTAATTGGACGAGAATAAGCTTTGGGAGGACGAAAATGACCTAAATGTTCAACCAATGACACGAAATCACTTATTGGATGCACAAGATTGGTTTAAAACCCTAATTGGACGAGAATAAGCTTTGGGAGGACGAAAATGACCTAAATGTTCAACCAATGACACAAATGTACTTATTGGATGCACAAGATTGGTTAAAAACCCTAATTGGACGAAAATAAGCCTTGGGATGACGAAAATGACCTAAATGTTCAACCAATGCACAAAATCACTTATTGGATGCACAAGATTCGTTAAAAACCCTAATTGGACGAGAATAAGCCTTGGGAGGACGAAAATGACCTAAATGTTCAGCCAATGGCACAAAATCACTTAATGGATGCACAAGATTGGTTAAAAACCTTAATTGGACGAGAATAAGCCTAGGGAGGACGAAAAAGACCTAAATGTTCAACCAAAGACACAAGCGTACTTATTGGATGCACAAGATTGGCTAAAAACCCTAATTGGATGAGAATAAGCCTAGGGAGGACAAAAATTACATAAATGTTCAACCAATGACGCAAAATAACTTATTGGATGCACTAGATTGGTTAAAACCCCTTTTTGGACGAGAATAAGCCTTGGGATGATGAAAATGACCTAAATGTTCAACCAATGAAACAAAATTTCTTATTGGATGCACAAGATTGGTTAAAAACCCTAATAGGATGAGAATAAGCCTAGGGAGGACGAAAATGACCTAAATGTTCAACCAATGACACAAAATCACTTATTGGATGCACAAGATTGGTAAAAAACCCTAATTGGACGAGAATAAGCCTTGGGAGGACGAAAATGACCTAAATGTTCAACCAATGACACAAAATCACTTATTGGATGCTCAAGATTGGTTAAAAACCCTAATTGGACGAGAATAAGCCTTGGGAGGACGAAAATTTCCTAAATGTTCAACAAATGACACAAATGTACTTATTGGATGCACAAGATTGGTTAAAAACCCTAATTGGACGAGAATAAGCCTTGGGAGGACGAAAATGACCTAAATGTTCAACCAATGACACAAAATCACTTATTGGATGCACAAGATTTGTTAAAAACCCTAATTGGACGAGAATAAGCCTTGGGAGGACGAAAATGACCTAAATGTTCAACCAATACCACAAAATCACTTATTGGATGCACAAGATTGGTTAAAAACCCTAATTGGACGAGAATAAGCCTTGGGAGGACGAAAATGACCTAAATGTTCAACCAATGACACAAATGTACTTATTGGATGCACAAGATTGGTTAAAAACCATAATTGGACGAGAAAATGCCTTGGGAGGACGAAAATGACCTAAATGTTCAACCAATGACACAAATGTACTTATTGGATGCACAAGATTGGTTAAAAACCCTAATTGGACGAGAATAAGCCTTGGGAGGACGAAAATGACCTAAATGTTCAACCAATGACACAAAATCACTTATTGGATGCACAAGATTGGTTAAAAACCCTAATTGGACGAGAATAAGCCTAAGGAGGACGAAAATGACCTAAATGTTCAACCAATGACACAAAATCACTTATTGGATGCACAAGATGGTTAAAAACCCTAATTGGACGAGAATAAGCCTGGGGAGGACGAAAATGACCTAAATGTTCAACCAATGACACAAAATCACTTATTGGATGAACAAGATTGGTTAAAAACCCTAATTGGACGAGAATAAGGCTAGGGAGGACGGAAATGACCTAAATGTTCAACCAATGACACAAAATCACTTATTGGATGCACAAGATTGGTTAAAAACCCTAATTGGACGAGAATAAGCCTTGGGAGGACGAAAATGACCTAAATGTTCAACCAATGACACAAAATCACTTATTGGATGCACAAGATTTGTTAAAAACCCTAATTGGACGAGAATAAGCCTTGGGAGGACGAAAATGACCTAAATGTTCAACCAATGACACAAATGTACTTAATGGATGCACAAGATTGGTTAAAAACCCTAATTGGACGAGAATAAGCCTTGGGAGGACGAAAATGACCTAAATGTTCAACCAATGACACAAAATCACTTATAGGATGCACAAGATTGGTTAAAAACCCTAATTGGACGAGAATAAGCCTTTGGAGGAAGAAAATGACCTAAATGTTCAACCAATGACACAAAATATCTTATTGGATGCAAAAGATTGGTTAAAAACCCTAATTGGACGAGAATAAGCCTTGGGAGGACGAAAATGACCTAAATGTTCAACCAATGACACAAATGTACTTATTGGATGCACAAGATTGGTTAAAAACCCTAATTGGACGAGAATAAGCATTGGGAGGACGAAAATGACCTAAATGTTCAACTAATGACGCAAATGTACTTATTGGATGCACAAGATTGGTTAAAAACCCTAATTGGACGAGAATAAGCCTTGGGAGGACGAAAATGACCTAAATGTTCAACCAATGACACAAATGTACTTATTGGAATCCCAAGATTGGTTAAAAACCCTAATTGGACGAGAATAAGCATTGGGAGGACGAAAATGACCTAAATGTTCAACCAATGACAAAAATGTACTTATTGGATGCACAAGATTGGTTAAAAACCCTAATTGGACGAGAATAAGCCTTGGGAGGACGAAAATGACCTAAATGTTCAACCAATGACACAAAATCACTTATTTGATGCACAAGATTGGTTAAAAACCCTAATTGGACGAGAATAAGTCTTGGGAGGACGAAAATGACCTAAATGTTCAACCAATGACACAAATGTACTTATTGGATGCACAAGATTGGTTAAAAACCCTAATTGGACGAAAATAAGCCTTGGGAGGACGAAAATGACCTAAATGTTCAACCAATGAAACAAAATCACTTATTGGAAGCAGAAGATTGGTTAAAAACCCTAATTGGACGAGAATAAGCCTAGGGAGGACAAAAATGACCTAAATGTTCAACTAAGGACACCAAATCACTTATTAGATGCACAAGATTGGTTAAAAACCCTAATTGGACGAGAATAAGCCTTGGGAGGACGAAAATGACCTAAATGTTCAACCAATGACAAAAATGTACTTATTGGATGCACAAGATTGGTTAAAAACCCTAATTGGACGAGAATAAGCCTTGGGAGGACGAAAATGACCTAAATGTTCAACCAATGACACAAATGTACTTATTGGATGCACAAGATTGGTTAAAAACCCTAATTGGACGAGAAAAAGCCTTGGGAGGACGAAAATGACCTAAATGTTCAACCAATGACAAAAATGTACTTATTGGATGCACAAGATTGGTTAAAAACCCTAATTGGACGAGAATAAGCCTTGGGAGGACGAAAATGACCTAAATGTTCAACCAATGACACAAATGTACTTATTGGATGCACAAGATTGGTTAAAAACCATAATTGGACGAGAATAAGCCTTGGGAGGACGAAAATAACCTAAATGTTCAACCAATGACACAAAATCACTTATTGGATGCACAAGATTGGTTAAAAACCCTAATTGGACGAGAATAAGCCTTGGGAGGACGAAAATGACCTAAATGTTCAACCAATGACACAAAATCACTTATTGGATGCACAAGATTGGTTAAAAACCCTAATTGAACGAGAATAAGCCTTGGGATGACGAAAATGACCTAAATGTTCAACCAATGACACAAAATCACTTATTGGATGCACAAGATTGGTTAAAAACCCTAATTGGACGAGAATAAGCCTTGGGAGGACGAAAATGACCTAAATGTTCAACCAATGACACAAAATCGCTTAATGGATGCACAAGATTGGTTAAAAACCCTAATTGGACGAGAATAAGCCTAGGGAGGAAGAAAAAGACCTAAATGTTCAACCAATGACACAAGCGTACTTATTGGATGCACAAAAATGGCTAAAAACCCTAATTGGATGAGAATAAGCCTAGGGATGACGAAAATGACCTAAATGTTCAACCAATGAAACAAAATCACTTATTCGATGCACAAGATTGGTTACAAATCCTAATTGATGAGAATAAGCCTAGGGAGGACGAAAATGACCAAAATGTTCAACCAATGACACAAAATCACTTATTGGATGCATAAGATTAGTTAAAAATTCTAATTGGACGAGAATAACACTTGGGAGGACGAAAATAACCTAAATGTTCAACCAATGACACAAAATCACTTATTGGAAGCACAAGATTGGTTAAAAACCCTAATTGGACGAGAATAAGCCTTGGGAGGACGAAAATGACCTAAATGTTCAACCAATGACAAAAATGTACTTATTGGATGCACAAGATTGGTTAAAAACCCTAATTGGACGAGAATAAGCCTTGGGAGGACGAAAATGACCTAAATGTTCAACCAATGACACAAAATAACTTATTGGATGCACAAGATTGGTTAAAAACCTTAATTGTTCGAGAATAAGCCTAGGGAGGACGAAAATGACCTAAATGTTCAACCAATGACACAAAATCGCTTATTGGATGCACAAGATTGGTTAAAAACCCTAATTGGACGAAACTAAGCCTTGGGAGGACGAAAATGACCTAAATGTTCAACCAATGACACAAAATCACTTATTGGATGCACAAGATTTGTTAAAAACCCTAATTGGACGAGAATAAGCCTTGGGAGGACGAAAATGACCTAAATGTTCAACCAATGACAAAAATGTACTTATTGGATGCACAAGATTGGTTAAAAACCCTAATTGGACGAGAATAAGCCTTGGGAGGACGAATATGACCTAAATGTTCAACCAATGACACAAAATAACTTATTGGATGCACAAGATTGGTTAAAAACCTTAATTGGACGAGAATAAGCCTAGGGAGGACGAAAAAGACCTAAATGTTCAACCAAAGACACAAGCGTACTTATTGGATGCACAAGATTGGCTAAAAACCCTAATTGGATGAGAATAAGCCTAGGGAGGACCAAAATTACATAAATGTTCAACCAATGACGCAAAATAACTTATTGGATGCACTAGATTGGTTAAAAACCCTTATTGGACGAGAATAAGCCTTGGGATGATGAAAATGACCTAAATGTTGAACCAATGAAACAAAATCTCTTATTGGATGCACTAGATTGGTTAAAAACCCTAATTGGATGAGAATAAGCCTAGGGATGACAAAAATGACCTAAATGTTCAACCAATGAAACAAAATCACTTATTAGATGCACAAGATTGGTTACTAACCCTAATTGAAGAGAATAAGCCTAGGGAGGACGAAAATGACCTAAATGTTCAATCAATGACACAAAATCACTTATTTTATGCACAAGATTGGCTAAAAACACTAATTGGACGAGAATAATCCTTGGGAGGACGAAAATGACCTAAATGTTCAACCAACGGCACAAAATCACTTATTGGATGCACAAGTTTGGTTAAAAACCCTAATTGGACGAGAATAAGCCTAGGGAGGACGAAAAAGACCTAAATGTTCAACCATAGACACAAGCGTACTTATTGTATGCACAAGATTGGCTAAAAACGCTAATTGGATGAGAATAAGCATAGGGAGGACGAAAATGACCTAAATGTTCAACCAATGACACAAAATCACTTATTGGATGCACAAGATTGGTTAAAAATCCTAATTGGACGAGAATAAGCCTTGGGATGACGAAAATGAGCTAAATGTTCAACCAATGACACAAAATCGCTTATTGGATGCACAAGATTGGTTAAAAACCCTAATTGGACGAAAATAAGCCTTGGGAAGACGAAAATGACCTAAATGTTCAACCAATGACACAAAATCACTTATTGGATGCACAAGATTGGTTAAAAACCCTAATTGGACGAGAATAAGCCTTGGGAGGACGAAAATGACCTAAATGTTCAACCAATGACAGAAATGTACTTATTGGATGCAGAAGATAGGTTAAAATCCCTATCTGGACGAGAATAAGCCTTGGGAGGAAGAAAATGACCTAAATGTTCAACCAATGAAACAAAATCACTTATTGGATGCACATGATTGGTTAAAAACCCTAATTGGACGAGAATAAGACTTGGGAGGACGAAAATGACCTAAATGTTCAACCAATGACACAAAATCGCTTATTGGATGCACAAGATTGGTTAAAAACCCTAATTGGACGAAAATAAGCCTTGGGAGGACGAAAATGACCTAAATGTTCAACCAATGACACAAAATCACTTATTGGATGCACAAGATTTGTTAAAAACCCTAATTGGACGAGAATAAGCCTTGGGAGGACGAAAATGACCTAAATGTTCAACCAATGACAAAAATGTACTTATTGGATGCACAAGATTGGTTAAAAACACTAATTGGACGAGAATAATTCTTGGGAGGACGAAAATGACCTAAATGTTCAATCAATGACACAAAATCACTTATTCGATGCACAAGATTGGTTAAAAACCCTAATTGGACGAGAATAAGCCTTGGGAGGACGAAAATGACCTAAATGTTCAACCAATGACAGAAATGTACTTATTGGATGCAGAAGATAGGTTAAAATCCCTATCTGGACGAGAATAAGCCTTGGGAGGAAGAAAATGACCTAAATGTTCAACCAATAAAACAAAATCACTTATTGGATGCACATGATTGGTTAAAAACCCTAATTGGACGAGAATAAGACTTGGGAGGACGAAAATGACCTAAATGTTCAACGAATGACACAAATCACTTATTGGATGCACAAGATTGGTTAAAAACACTAATTGGACGAGAATAACCCTTGGGAGGACGAAAATAACCTAAATGTTCAACCAATGACACAAAATCACTTATTGGAAGCACAAGATTGGTTAAAAACCCTAATTTGATGAGAATAAGCCTTGGGAGGACGAAAATGACCTAAATGTTCAACCAATGACAAAAATGTACTTATTGGATGCACAAGATTGGTTAAAAACCCTAATTGGACGAGAATAAGCCTTGGGAGGACGAAAATGACCTAAATGTTCAACCAATGACACAAAATAACTTATTGGATGCACAAGTTTGGTTAAAAACCCTAATTGGACGAGAATAAGCCTTGGGAGGACGAAAATGACCTAAATGTTCAACCAACGACACAAAATCACTTATTGGATGCACAAGATTGGTTAAAAACCCTAATTGGACGAGAATAAGCCTTGGAAGGACGAAAATGACCTAAATGTTCAACCAATGACACAAATGTACTTATTGGATGCACAAGATTGGTTAAAAACCCTAATTGGACGAGAATAAGCCTTGGGAGGACGAAAAAGACCTAAATGTTCAACCAATGACACAAATGTACTTATTGGATGCACAAGGTTGGTAAAAAAATCCTAATTGGACAAGAATAAGCCTTGGGAGGACGAAAATGACCTAAATGTTCAACCAATGACACAAATGTACTTATTGGATGCACAAGATTGGTTAAAAACCCTAATTGGACGAGAATAAGCCTTGGGAGGACGAAAATGACCTAAATGTTCAACCAATGACACAAATGTACTTATTGGATGCACATGATTGGTTAGAAACCCTAATTGGACGAGAATAAGCCTTGGGAGGACGAAAATGACATAAATGTTCAACCAATGACACAAATGTACTTATTGGATGCGCAAGATTGGTACATAAATGTACTAATTGGACGAGAATAAGCCTTGGGAGGACGAAAATGACATAAATCTTCAACCAATGACACACATGTACTTATTGGATGCACAAGATTGGTTAAAAACCCTAATTGGACGAGAATAAGCCTTGGGAGGACGAAAATGACCTAAATGTTCAACCAATGACACAAATGTACTTATTGGATGCACAAGATTGGTTTAAAACCCTAATTGGACGAGAAAAAGCCTTGGGAGGACGAAAATGACCTAAATGTTCAACCAATGACAAAAATGTACTTATTGGATGCACAAGATTGGTTAAAAACCCTAATTGGACGAGAATAAGCCTTGGGAGGACGAAAATGACCTAAATGTTCAACCAATGACACAAATGTACTTATTGGATGCACAAGATTGGTTAAAAACCCTAAATTGACGAGAATAAGCCTAGGGAGGACGAAAATGACCTAAATGTTCAACCAATGACACAAAATCACTTATTGGATGCACAAGATTGGTTAAAAACCCTAATTGGACGAGAATAAGCCTAGGGAGGACGAAAAAGACCTAAATGTTCAACCATAGACACAAGCGTACTTATTGGATGCACAAGATTGGCTAAAAACCATAATTGGATGAGAATAAGCCTAGGGAGCACCAAAATTACATAAATGTTCAACCAATGACGCAAAATAACTTATTGGATGCACTAGATTGGTTAAAAACCCTTATTGGACGAGAATAAGCCTTGGGATGATGAAAATGACCTAAATGTTGAACCAATGAAACAAAATCTCTTATTGGATGCACAAGATTGGTTAAAAACCCTAATAGGATGAGAATAAGCCTAGGGAGGACGAAAATGACCTAAATGTTCAACCAATGACACAAAATCACTTATTGGATGCACAAGATTGGTTAAAAACCTTAATTGGACGAGAATAAGCCTAGGGAGGACGAAAAAGACCTAAATGTTCAACCAAAGACACAAGCGTACTTATTGGATGCACAAGATTGGCTAAAAACCCTAATTGGATGAGAATAAGCCTAGGGAGGACAAAAATTACATAAATGTTCAACCAATGACGCAAAATAACTTATTGGATGCACTAGATTGGTTAAAACCCCTTTTTGGACGAGAATAAGCCTTGGGATGATGAAAATGACCTAAATGTTCAACCAATGAAACAAAATTTCTTATTGGATGCACAAGATTGGTTAAAAACCCTAATAGGATGAGAATAAGCCTAGGGAGGACGAAAATGACCTAAATGTTCAACCAATGACACAAAATCACTTATTGGATGCACAAGATTGGTAAAAAAACCCTAATTGGACGAGAATAAGCTTTGGGAGGACGAAAATGACCTAAATGTTCAACCAATGACACGAAATCACTTATTGGATACACAAGATTGGTTTAAAACCCTAATTGGACGAGAATAAGCTTTGGGAGGACGAAATTGACCTAAATGTTCAACCAATGACACAAATGTACTTATTGGATGCACAAGATTGGTTAAAAACCCTAATTGGACGAAAATAAGCCTTGGGATGACGAAAATGACCTAAATGTTCAACCAATGCACAAAATCACTTACTGGATGCACAAGATTCGTTAAAAACCCTAATTGGACGAGAATAAGCCTTGGGAGGACGAAAATGACCTAAATGTTCAGCCAATGGCACAAAATCACTTAATGGATGCACAAGATTGGTTAAAAACCCTAATTGGACGAGAATAAGCCTAGGGAGGACGAAAAAGACCTAAATGTTCAACCAAAGACACAAGCGTACTTATTGGATGCACAAAAATGGCTAAAAACCCTAATTGGATGAGAATAAGCCTAGGGATGACAAAAATGACATAAATGTTCAACCAATGAAACAAAATCACTTATTACATGCACAAGATTGGTTACAAACCCTAATTGATGAGAATAAGCCTAGGGAGGACGAAAATGACCTAAATGTTCAACCAATGACACAAAATAACTAATTGGATGCATAAGATTGGTTAAAAACCCTAATTGGACGAGAATAACCCTTGGGAGGACGAAAATAACCTAAATGTTCAACCAATGACACAAAATCACTTATTGGAAGCACAAGATTGGTTAAAAACCCTAATTGGACGAGAATAAGCCTTGGGAGAACGAAAATGACCTAAATGTTCAACCAATGACAAAAATGTACTTATTGGATGCACAAGATTGGTTAAAAACCCTAATTGGACGAGAATAAGCCTTGGGAGGACGAAAATGACCTAAATGTTCAACCAATGACACAAAATAACTTATTGGATGCACAAGTTTGGTTAAAAACCTTAATTGGACGAGAATAAGCCTAGGGAGGACGAAAAAGACTTAAATGTTCAACCAAAGACACAAGCGTACTTATTGGATGCACAAGATTGGTTAAAAACCCTAATTGGATGAGAATAAGCCTAGGGAGGACGAAAATGACCTAAATGTTCAACCAATGAAACAAAATCACTTATTGGATGCACAAGATTTGTTAAAAACCCTAATTGGATGAGAATAAGCCTAGGGAGGACGAAAATGACCTAACTATTCAACCAATGACACAAAATCACTTATTGGATGCACAAGATTGGTTAAAAACCCTAATTGGACTAGAATAAGACTTGGGAGGACGAAAATGACCTAAATGTTCAACGAATGACACAAATCACTTATTGGATGCACAAGATTGGTTAAAAACACTAATTGGACGAGAATAATTCTTCGGAGGACGAAAATGACCTAAATGTTCAATGAATGACACAAAATCACTTATTCGATGCACAAGATTGGTTAAAAACCCTAATTGGACGAGAATAAGCCTTGGGAGGATGAAAATGACCTAAATGTTCAACCAATGACACAAATGTACTTATTGGATGCACAAGATAGGTTAAAATCCCTAACTGGACGAGAATAAGCCTTGGGAGGAAGAAAATGACCTAAATGTTCAACCAATGACACAAAATCACTTATTGGATGCACATGATTGGTTAAAAACACTTATTGTACGAGAATAAGCCTTGGGAGGACGAAAATGACCTAAATGTTCAATCAATGACACAAAATCACTTATTTTATGCACAAGATTGGTTAAAAACACTAATTGGACGAGAATAATCCTTGGGAGGACGAAAATGACCTAAATGTTTAACCAATGGCACAAAATTACTTATTGGATGCACAAGTTTGGTTAAAAACCCTAATTGGACGAGAATAAGCCTAGGGAGGACGAAAAAGACCTAAATGTTCAACCATAGACACAAGCGTACTTATTGTATGCACAAGATTGGCTAAAAACGCTAATTGGATGAGAATAAGCCTAGGGAGGACGAAAATGACATAAATGTTCAACCAATGACACAAAATCACTTATTGGATGCACAAGATTGGTTAAAAATCCTAATTGGACGAGAATAAGCCTTGGGATGACGAAAATGAGCTAAATGTTCAACCAATGACACAAAATCGCTTATTGGATGCACAAGATTGGTTAAAAACCCTAATTGGACGAAAATAAGCCTTGGGAGGACGAAAATGACCTAAATGTTCAACCAATGACACAAAATCACTTATTGGATGCACAAGATTTGTTAAAAACCCTAATTGGATGAGAATAAGCCTTGGGAGGACGAAAAATGACCTAAATGTTCAACCAATGAAAAAAATGTACTTATTGGATGCACAAGATTGGTTAAAAACCCTAATTGGACGAGAATAAGCCTTGGGAGGACGAATATGACCTAAATGTTCAACCAATGACACAAAATAACTTATTGGATGCACAAGATTGGTTAAAAACCTTAATTGGACGAGAATAAGCCTAGGGAGGACGAAAAAGACCTAAATGTTCAACCAAAGACACAAGCGTACTTATTGGATGCACAAGATTGGCTAAAAACCCTAATTGGATGAGAATAAGCCTAGGGAGGACCAAAATTACATAAATGTTCAACCAATGACGCAAAATAACTTATTGGATGCACTAGATTGGTTAAAAACCCTTATTGGACGAGAATAAGCCTTGGGATGATGAAAATGACCTAAATGTTGAACCAATGAAACAAAATCTCTTATTGGATGCACTAGATTGGTTAAAAACCCTAATTGGATGAGAATAAGCCTAGGGATGACAAAAATGACCTAAATGTTCAACCAATGAAACAAAATCACTTATTAGATGCACAAGATTGGTTACTAACCCTAATTGAAGAGAATAAGCCTAGGGAGGACGAAAATGACCTAAATGTTCAATCAATGACACAAAATCACTTATTTTATGCACAAGATTGGCTAAAAACACTAATTGGACGAGAATAATCCTTGGGAGGACGAAAATGACCTAAATGTTCAACCAACGGCACAAAATCACTTATTGGATGCACAAGTTTGGTTAAAAACCCTAATTGGACGAGAATAAGCCTAGGGAGGACGAAAAAGACCTAAATGTTCAACCATAGACACAAGCGTACTTATTGTATGCACAAGATTGGCTAAAAACGCTAATTGGATGAGAATAAGCATAGGGAGGACGAAAATGACCTAAATGTTCAACCAATGACACAAAATCACTTATTGGATGCACAAGATTGGTTAAAAATCCTAATTGGACGAGAATAAGCCTTGGGATGACGAAAATGAGCTAAATGTTCAACCAATGACACAAAATCGCTTATTGGATGCACAAGATTGGTTAAAAACCCTAATTGGACGAAAATAAGCCTTGGGAAGACGAAAATGACCTAAATGTTCAACCAATGACACAAAATCACTTATTGGATGCACAAGATTTGTTAAAAACCCTAATTGGACGAGAATAAGCCTTGGGAGGACGAAAATGACCTAAATGTTCAACCAATGACAAAAATGTACTTATTGGATGCACAAGATTGGTTAAAAACCCTAATTGGACGAGAATAAGCCTTGGGAGGACGAATATGACCTAAATGTTCAACCAATGACACAAAATCACTTATTGGATGCACAAGATTGGTTAAAAACCCTAATTGGACGAGAATAAGCCTTGGGAGGACGAAAATGACCTAAATGTTCAACCAATGACAAAAATGTACTTATTGGATGCACAAGATTGGTTAAAAACCCTAATTGGACGAGAATAAGCCTTGGGAGGACGAATATGACCTAAATGTTAAACCAATGACACAAAATAACTTATTGGATGCACAAGATTGGTTAAAAACCTTAATTGGACGAGAATAAGCTTAGGGAGGACGAAAAAGATCTAAATGTTCAACCAAAGACACAAGCGTACTTATTGGATGCACAAGATTGGCTAAAAACCCTAATTGGATGAGAATAAGCCTAGGGAGGACAAAAATTACATAAATGTTCAACCAATGACGCAAAATAACTTATTGGATGCACTAGATTGGTTAAAAACCCTTATTGGACGAGAATAAGCCTTTCGATGATGAAAATGACCTAAATGTTCAACCAATGAAACAAAATTTCTTATTGGATGCACAAGATTGGTTAAAAACCCTAATAGGATGAGAATAAGACTAGGGAGGACGAAAATGACCTAAATGTTCAACCAATGACACAAAATCACTTATTGGATGCACAAGATTGGTAAAAAACCCTAATTGGACGAGAATAAGCTTTGGGAGGACGAAAATGACCTAAATGTTCAACCAATGACACGAAATCACTTATTGGATGCACAAGATTGCTTTAAAACCCTAATTGGACGAGAATAAGCTTTGGGAGGACGAAAATGACCTAAATGTTCAACCAATGACACAAATGTACTTATTGGATGCACAAGATTGGTTAAAAACCCTAATTGGACGAAAATAAGCCTTGGGATGACGAAAATGACCTAAATGTTCAACCAATGCACAAAATCACTTATTGGATGCACAAGATTCGTTAAAAACCCTAATTGGACGAGAATAAGCCTTGGGAGGACGAAAATGACCTAAATGTTCAGCCAATGGCACAAAATCACTTAATGGATGCACAAGATTGGTTAAAAACCCTAATTGGACGAGAATAAGCCTAGGGAGGACGAAAAAGACCTAAATGTTCAACCAAAGACACAAGCGTACTTATTGGATGCACAAAAATGGCTAAAAACCCTAATTGGATGAGAATAAGCCTAGGGATGACAAATATGACCTAAATGTTCAACCAATGAAACAAAATCACTTATTACATGCACAAGATTGGTTACAAACCCTAATTGATGAGAATAAGCCTAGGGAGGACGAAAATGACCTAAATGTTCAACCAATGACACAAAATAACTTATTGGATGCATAAGATTGGTTAAAAACCCTAATTGGACGAGAATAACCCTTGGGAGGACGAAAATAACCTAAATGTTCAACCAATGACACAAAATCACTTATTGGAAGCACAAGATTGGTTAAAAACCCTAATTGGACGAGACTAAGCCTTGGGAGGACGAAAATGACCTAAATGTTCAACCAATGACAAAAATGTACTTATTGGATGCACAAGATTGGTTAAAAACCCTAATTGGACGAGAATAAGCCTTGGGAGGACGATAATGACCTAAATGTTCAACCAATGACACAAAATAACTTATTGGAAGCACAAGTTTGGTTAAAAACCTTAATTGGACGAGAATAAGCCTAGGGAGGATGAAAAAGACTTAAATGTTCAACCAAAGACACAAGCGTACTTATTGGATGCACAAGATTGGTTAAAAACCCTAATTGGATGGAATAAGCCTAGGGAGGACGAAAATGACCTAAATGTTCAACCAATGAAACAAAATCACTTATTGGATGCACAAGATTTGTTAAAAACCCTAATTGGATGAGAATAAGCCTAGGGAGGACGAAAATGACCTAACTATTCAACCAATGACACAAAATCACTTATTGGATGCACAAGATTGGTTAAAAACCCTAATTGGACGAGAATAAGACTTGGGAGGACGAAAATGACCTAAATGTTCAACGAATGACACAAATCACTTATTGGATGCACAAGATTGGTTAAAAACACTAATTGGACGAGAATAATTCTTGGTAGGACGAAAATGACCTAAATGTTCAATCAATGACACAAAATCACTTATTCGATGCACAAGATTGGTTAAAAACCCTAATTGGACGAGAATAAGCCTTGGGAGGATGAAAATGACCTAAATGTTCAACCAATGACACAAATGTACTTATTGGATGCACAAGATAGGTTAAAATCCCTAACTGGACGAGAATAAGCCTTTGGAGGAAGAAAATGACCTAAATGTTCAACCAATGACACAAAATCACTTATTGGATGCACATGATTGGTTAAAAACACTTATTGGACGAGAATAAGCCTTGGGAGGACGAAAATGACCTAAATGTTCAACCAATGGCACAAAATCACTTATTGGATGCACAAGTTTGGTTAAAAACCCTAATTGGACGAGAATAAGCCTAGGGAGGACGAAAAAGACCTAAATGTTCAACCAAAGACACAAGCGTACTTATTGTATGCACAAGATTGGCTAAAAACGCTAATTGGATGAGAATAAGCCTAGGGAGGACGAAAATGACCTAAATGTTCAACCAATGACACAAAATCACTTATTGGATGCACAAGATTGGTTAAAAATCCTAATTGGACGAGAATAAGCCTTGGGATGACGAAAATGAGCTAAATGTTCAACCAATGACACAAAATCGCTTATTGGATGCACAAGATTGGTTAAAAACCCTAATTGGACGAAAATAAGCCTTGGGAAGACGAAAATGACCTAAATGTTCAATCAATGACACAAAATCACTTATTGGATGCACAAGATTTGTTAAAAACCCTAATTGGACGAGAATAAGCCTTGGGAGGACGAAAATGACCTAAATGTTCAACCAATGACAAAAATGTACTTATTGGATGCACAAGATTGGTTAAAAACCCTAATTGGACGAGAATAAGCCTTGGGAGGACGAATATGACCTAAATGTTCAACCAATGACACAAAATAACTTATTGGATGCACAAGATTGGTTAAAAACCTTAATTGGACGAGAATAAGCCTAGGGAGGACGAAAAAGACCTAAATGTTCAACCAAAGACACAAGCGTACTTATTGGATGCACAAGATTGGCTAAAAACCCTAATTGGATGAGAATAAGCCTAGGGAGGACCAAAATTACATAAATGTTCAACCAATGACGCAAAATAACTTATTGGATGCACTAGATTGGTTAAAAACCCTTATTGGACGAGAATAAGCCTTGGGATGACGAAAATAACCTAAATGTTCAACCAATGACACAAAATCACTTATTGGAAGCACAAGATTGGTTAAAAACCCTAATTGGACGAGAATAAGCCTTGGGAGAACGAAAATGACCTAAATGTTCAACCAATGACAAAAATGTACTTATTGGATGCACAAGATTGGTAAAAAACCCTAATTGGACGAGAATAAGCCTTGGGAGGACGAAAATGACCTAAATGTTCAACCAATGACACGAAATAACTTATTGGATGCACAAGTTTGGTTAAAAACCTTAATTGGACGAGAATAAGCCTAGGGAGGACGAAAAAGACTTAAATGTTCAACCAAAGACACAAGCGTACTTATTGGATGCACAAGATTGGTTAAAAACCCTAATTGGATGGAATAAGCCTAGGGAGGACGAAAATGACCTAAATGTTCAACCAATGAAACAAAATCACTTATTGGATGCACAAGATTTGTTAAAAACCCTAATTGGATGAGAATAAGCCTAGGGAGGACGAAAATGACCTAACTATTCAACCAATGACACAAAATCACTTATTGGATGCACAAGATTGGTTAAAAACCCTAATTGGACTAGAATAAGACTTGGGAGGACGAAAATGACCTAAATGTTCAACGAATGACACAAATCACTTATTGGATGCACAAGATTGGTTAAAAACACTAATTGGACGAGAATAATTCTTCGGAGGACGAAAATGACCTAAATGTTCAATGAATGACACAAAATCACTTATTCGATGCACAAGATTGGTTAAAAACCCTAATTGGACGAGAATAAGCCTTGGGAGGATGAAAATGACCTAAATGTTCAACCAATGACACAAATGTACTTATTGGATGCACAAGATAGGTTAAAATCCCTAACTGGACGAGAATAAGCCTTGGGAGGAAGAAAATGACCTAAATGTTCAACCAATGACACAAAATCACTTATTGGATGCACATGATTGGTTAAAAACACTTATTGTACGAGAATAAGCCTTGGGAGGACGAAAATGACCTAAATGTTCAATCAATGACACAAAATCACTTATTTTATGCACAAGATTGGTTAAAAACACTAATTGGACGAGAATAATCCTTGGGAGGACGAAAATGACCTAAATGTTTAACCAATGGCACAAAATTACTTATTGGATGCACAAGTTTGGTTAAAAACCCTAATTGGACGAGAATAAGCCTAGGGAGGACGAAAAAGACCTAAATGTTCAACCATAGACACAAGCGTACTTATTGTATGCACAAGATTGGCTAAAAACGCTAATTGGATGAGAATAAGCCTAGGGAGGACGAAAATGACATAAATGTTCAACCAATGACACAAAATCACTTATTGGATGCACAAGATTGGTTAAAAATCCTAATTGGACGAGAATAAGCCTTGGGATGACGAAAATGAGCTAAATGTTCAACCAATGACACAAAATCGCTTATTGGATGCACAAGATTGGTTAAAAACCCTAATTGGACGAAAATAAGCCTTGGGAGGACGAAAATGACCTAAATGTTCAACCAATGACACAAAATCACTTATTGGATGCACAAGATTTGTTAAAAACCCTAATTGGATGAGAATAAGCCTTGGGAGGACGAAAAATGACCTAAATGTTCAACCAATGAAAAAAATGTACTTATTGGATGCACAAGATTGGTTAAAAACCCAAATTGGACGAGAATAAGCCTTGGGAGGACGAATATGACCTAAATGTTCAACCAATGACACAAAATAACTTATTGGATGCACAAGATTGGTTAAAAACCTTAATTGGACGAGAATAAGCCTAGGGAGGACGAAAAAGACCTAAATGTTCAACCAAAGACACAAGCGTACTTATTGGATGCACAAGATTGGCTAAAAACCCTAATTGGATGAGAATAAGCCTAGGGAGGACCAAAATTACATAAATGTTCAACCAATGACGCAAAATAACTTATTGGATGCACTAGATTGGTTAAAAACCCTTATTGGACGAGAATAAGCCTTGGGATGATGAAAATGACCTAAATGTTGAACCAAGGAAACAAAATCTCTTATTGGATGCACAAGATTGGTTAAAAACCCTAATAGGATGAGAATAAGCCTAGGGAGGACGAAAATGACCTAAATGTTCAACCAATGACACAAAATCACTTATTGGATGCACAAGATTGGTTAAAAACCCTAATTGGACGAGAATAAGCCTTGGGAGGACGAAAATGACCTAAATGTTCAACCAATGACACACAAGCACTTATTGGATGCACAAGATTGGTTAAAAACCCTAATTGGACGAGAATAAGCCTTGGGAGGACGAAAATGACCTAAATGTTCAACCAATGACACAAATGTACTTATTGGATGCACAAGATTGGTTAAAAACCCTAATTGGACGAGAATAAGCCTATGGAGGACGAAAATGACCTAAATGTTCAAGCAACGACACAAAATCACTTATTGGATGCACAAGATTGGTTAAAAACCCTAATTGGACGAGAATAAGCCTTGGGAGGACGAAAATGACCTAAATGTTCAACCAATGACACAAATGTACTTATTGGATGCACAAGATTGGTTAAAAACCATAATTGGACGAGAAAATGCCTTGGGAGGACGAAAATGACCTAAATGTTCAACCAATGACACAAATGTACTTATTGGATGCACAAGATTGGTTAAAAACCCTAATTGGACGAGAATAAGCCTTGGGAGGACGAAAATGACCTAAATGTTCAACCAATGACACAAAATCACTTATTGGATGCACAAGATTGGTTAAAAACCCCAATTGGACGAGAATAAGCCTTGGGAGGACGAAAATGACCTAAATGTTCAACCAATGACAAAAATGTACTTATTGGATGCACAAGATTGGTTAAAAACCCTAATTGGACGAGAATAAGCCTTGGGAGGACGAAAATGACCTAAATGTTCAACCAATGACACAAAATAACTTATTGGATGCACAAGTTTGATTAAAAACCTTAATTGGACGAGAATAAGCCTAGGGAGGACGAAAAAGACTTAAATGATCAACCAAAGACACAAGCGTACTTATTGGATGCACAAGATTGGTTAAAAACCCTAATTGGATGAGAATAAGCCTAGGGAGGACGAAAATGACCTAAATGTTCAACCAATGAAACAAAATCACTTATTGGATGCACAAGATTTGTTAAAAACCCTAATTGGATGAGAATAAGCCTAGGGAGGACGAAAATGACCTAACTATTCAACCAATGACACAAAATCACTTATTGGATGCACAAGATTGGTAAAAAACCCTAATTGGACGAGAATAAGCCTTGGGAGGACGAAAATGACCTAAATGTTCAACCAATGACACGAAATCACTTATTGGATGCACAAGATTGGTTAAAAACCCTAATTGGACGAGAATAAGCTTTGGGAGGACGAAAATGACCTAAATGTTCAACCAATGACACAAATGTACTTATTGGATGCACAAGATTGATTAAAAACCCTAATTGGACGAAAAGAAGCCTTCGGATGACGAAAATGACCTAAATGTTCAACCAATGACACAAAATCACTTATTGGAAGCACAAGATTGGTTAAAAACCCTAATTGGACGAGAATAAGCCTTGGGAAGACGAAAATGACCTAAATGTTCAGCCAGTGGCACAAAATCACTTAATGGATGCACAAGATTGGTTAAAAACCCTAATTGGACGAGAATAAGCCTAGGGAGGACGAAAAAGACCTAAATGTTCAACCAAAGACACAAGCGTACTTATTGGATGCACAAAAATGGCTAAAAACCCTAATTGGATGAGAATAAGCCTAGGGATGACAAAAATGACCTAAATGTTCAACCAATGAAACAAAATCACTTATTACATGCACAAGATTGGTTACAAACCCTAATTGATGAGAATAAGCCTAGGGAGGACGAAAATGACCTAAATGTTCAACCAATGACACAAAATAACTAATTGGATGCATAAGATTGGTTAAAAACCCTAATTGGACGAGAATAACCCTTGGGAGGACGAAAATAACCTAAATGTTCAACCAATGACACAAAATCACTTATTGGAAGCACAAGATTGGTTAAAAACCCTAATTGGACGAGAATAAGCCTTGGGAGAACGAAAATGACCTAAATGTTCAACCAATGACAAAAATGTACTTATTGGATGCACAAGATTGGTTAAAAACCCTAATTGGACGAGAATAAGCCTTGGGAGGACGAAAATGACCTAAATGTTCAACCAATGACACAAAATAACTTATTGGATGCACAAGTTTGGTTAAAAACCTTAATTGGACGAGAATAAGCCTAGGGAGGACGAAAAAGACTTAAATGTTCAACCAAAGACACAAGCGTACTTATTGGATGCACAAGATTGGTTAAAAACCCTAATTGGATGAGAATAAGCCTAGGGAGGACGAAAATGACCTAAATGTTCAACCAATGAAACAAAATCACTTATTGGATGCACAAGATTTGTTAAAAACCCTAATTGGATGAGAATAAGCCTAGGGAGGACGAAAATGACCTAACTATTCAACCAATGACACAAAATCACTTATTGGATGCACAAGATTGGTTAAAAACCCTAATTGGACTAGAATAAGACATGGGAGGACGAAAATGACCTAAATGTTCAACCAATGACAAAAATGTACTTATTGGATGCACAAGATTGGTTAAAAACCCTAATTGGACGAGAATAATCCTTGGGAGGACGAAAATGACCTAAATGTTCAACCAATGGCACAAAATCACTTATTGGATGCACAAGTTTGGTTAAAAACCCTAATTGGACGAGAATAAGCCTAGGGAGGACGAAAAAGACCTAAATGTTCAACCATAGACACAAGCGTACTTATTGTATGCACAAGATTGGCTAAAAACGCTAATTGGATGAGAATAAGCATAGGGAGGACGAAAATGACCTAAATGTTCAACCAATGACACAAAATCACTTATTGGATGCACAAGATTGGTTAAAAATCCTAATTGGACGAGAATAAGCCTTGGGATGACGAAAATGAGCTAAATGTTCAACCAATGACACAAAATCGCTTATTGGATGCACAAGATTGGTTAAAAACCCTAATTGGACGAAAATAAGCCTTGGGAAGACGAAAATGACCTAAATGTTCAACCAATGACACAAAATCACTTATTGGATGCACAAGATTTGTTAAAAACCCTAATTGGACGAGAATAAGCCTTGGGAGGACGAAAATGACCTAAATGTTCAACCAATGACAAAAATGTACTTATTGGATGCACAAGATTGGTTAAAAACCATAATTGGACGAGAATAAGCCTTGGGGAACGAATATGACCTAAATGTTCAACCAATGACCCAAAATAACTTATTGGATGCACAAGATTGGTTAAAAACCTTAATTGGACGAGAATAAGCCTAGGGAGGACGAAAAAGACCTAAATGTTCAACCAAAGACACAAGCATACTTATTGGATGCACAAGATTGGCTAAAAACCCTAATTGGATGAGAATAAGCCTAGGGAGGACAAAAATTACATAAATGTTCAACCAATGACGCAAAATAACTTATTGGATGCAATAGATTGGTTAAAAACCCTTATTGGACGAGAATAAGCCTTGGGATGATGAAAATGACCTAAATGTTCAACCAATGAAACAAAATTTCTTATTGGATGCACAAGATTGGTTAAAAACCCTAATAGGATGAGAATAAGCCTAGGGAGGACGAAAATGACCTAAATGTTCAACCAATGACACAAAATCACTTATTGGATGCACAAGATTGGTAAAAAACCCTAATTGGACGAGAATAAGCCTTGGGAGGACGAAAATGACCTAAATGTTCAACCAATGACACGAAATCACTTATTGGATGCACAAGATTGGTTTAAAACCCTAATTGGACGAGAATAAGCTTTGGGAGGACGAAAATGACCTAAATGTTCAACCAACGACACAAATGTACTTATCGGATGCACAAGATTGGTTAAAAACCCTAATTGGACGAAAATAAGCCTTGGGATGACGAAAATGACCTAAATGTTCAACCAATGCACAAAATCACTTATTGGATGCACAAGATTCGTTAAAAACCCTAATTGGACGAGAATAAGCCTTGGGAGGACGAAAATGACCTAAATGTTCAACCAATGAAACAAAATCACTTATTGGATGCACAATATTTGTTAAAAACCCTAATTGGATGAGAATAAGCCTAGGGAGGACGAAAATGACCTAACTATTCAACCAATGACACAAAATCACTTATTGGATGCACAAGATTGGTTAAAAACCCTAATTGGACTAGAATAAGACTTGGGAGGACGAAAATGACCTAAATGTTCAACGAATGACACAAATCACTTATTGGATGCACAAGATTGGTTAAAAACACTAATTGGACGAGAATAATTCTTCGGAGGACGAAAATGACCTAAATGTTCAATGAATGACACAAAATCACTTATTCGATGCACAAGATTGGTTAAAAACCCTAATTGGACGAGAATAAGCCTTGGGAGGATGAAAATGACCTAAATGTTCAACCAATGACACAAATGTACTTATTGGATGCACAAGATAGGTTAAAATCCCTAACTGGACGAGAATAAGCCTTGGGAGGAAGAAAATGACCTAAATGTTCAACCAATGACACAAAATCACTTATTGGATGCACATGATTGGTTAAAAACACTTATTGTACGAGAATAAGCCTTGGGAGGACGAAAATGACCTAAATGTTCAATCAATGACACAAAATCACTTATTTTATGCACAAGATTGGTTAAAAACACTAATTGGACGAGAATAATCCTTGGGAGGACGAAAATGACCTAAATGTTCAACCAATGACACAAAATCGCTTATTGGATGCACAAGATTGGTTAAAAACCCTAATTGGACGAAAATAAGCCTTGGGAGGACGAAAATGACCTAAATGTTCAACCAATGACACAAAATCACTTATTGGATGCAAAAGATTTGTTAAAAACCCTAATTGGACGAGAATAAGCCTTGGGAGGACGAAAATGACCTAAATGTTCAACCAATGACACAAATGTACTTATTGGATGCACAAGATTGGTTAAAAACCCTAATTGGACGAGAATAAGTCCCTAGAGGACGAAAATGACCTAAATGTTCAACCAATGACACAAAATCACTTATTGGATGCACAAGATTGGTTAAAAACCCTAATTGGACGAGAATAAGCCTTGGGAGGACGAAAACGACCTAAATGTTCAACCAATGACACAAAATCACTTATTGGATGCAAAAGATTGGTTAAAAACCCTAATTGGACAAGAATAAGCCTTGGGAGGACGAAAATGACCTAAATGTTCAACCAATGACACAAAATCACTTATTGGATGCACAAGATTAGTTAAAAACCCTAATTGTACGAGAATATGCCTTGGGAGGACGAAAATGACCTAAATGTTCAACCAATGAAACAAAATCACTTATTGGATGCATAAGATTGGTTAAAAACCCTAATTGGACAAGAATAAGCCTTTGGAGAACGAAAATGACCTAAATGTTCAACCAATGACACAAATGTAGTTATTGGATGCACAAGATTGGTTAAAAACCCTAATTGGACGAGAATAAGCCTTGGGTGGACGAAAATGACCAAAATGTTCAACCAATGAAACAAAAATTCTTATTGGATGCACAAGATTGGCTAAAAACCCTAATTGGACGAGAATAAGCCTTGGGATGACGAAAATGACCTAAATGTTCAACCAATGACACAAAATCACTTATTAGATGCACAAGATTGATTAAAAACCCTAAGTGGACGAGAATAAGCCTTGGGAGGACGAAAATGACCTAAATGTTCAACCAATGACACAAAATCACTTATTGGATGCACAAGATTGGTTAAAAACCCTAATTGGACGAGAATAAGCCTTGGGAGGACGAAAATGACCTAAATGTTCAAACTATGGCACAAAATACTTTATTGGATGCACAAGATTGGTTAAAAACCCTAATTGGACGAGAATAAGCCTTGGGAGGACGAAAATGACCTAAATGTTCAACCAATGACACAAAATCACTTATTGGATGCACAAGATTGGTTAAAAACCCTAATTGGACGAGAATAAGCCTTGGGAGGACGAAAATGACCTAAATGTTCAACCGATGACACAAAATCACTTATTGGATGCACAAGATGGGTTAAAAACCCTAATTGGACGAGAATAAGTCCCTAGAGGACGAAAATGACCTAAATGTTCAACCAATGACAAAAAATCACTTATTGGATGCACAAGATTGGTTAAAAACCCTAATTGGACGAGAATAAGCCTTGGGAGGACGAAAATGACCTAAATGTTCAACCAATGACAAAAATGTACTTATTGGATGCACAAGATTGGTTAAAAACCCTAATTGGATGAGAATAAGCCTATGGAGGACGAAAATGACCTAAATGTTCAACCAATGACACAAATGTACTTATTGGATGCACAAGATTGGTTAAAAACCCTAATTGGACGAAAATAAGCCTTGGGAGGACGAAAATGACCTAAATGTTCAACCAATGAAACAAAATCACTTATTGGAAGCAGAAGATTGGTTAAAAACCCTAATTGGACGAGAATAAGCCTAGGGAGGACAAAAATGACCTAAATGTTCAACTAAGGACACCAAATCACTTATTAGATGCACAAGATTGGTTAAAAACCCTAATTGGACGAGAATAAGCCTTGGGAGGACGAAAATGACCTAAATGTTCAACCAATGACAAAAATGTACTTATTGGATGCACAAGATTGGTTAAAAACCCTAATTGGACGAGAATAAGCCTTGGGAGGACGAAAATGACCTAAATGTTCAACCAATGACACAAATGTACTTATTGGATGCACAAGATTGGTTAAAAACCCTAATTGGACGAGAATAAGCCTTGGGAGGACGAAAATGACCTAAAGGTTCAACCAATGACACAAATGTACTTATTGGATGCACAAGATTGGTTAAAAACCCTAATTGGACGAGAATAAGCCTTGGGAGGACGAAAGTGACCTAAATGTTCTACCAATGAAACAAAATCACTTATTGCATGCACAAGATTGGTTAAAAACCCTAATTGGACGAGAATATGCCTAGGGAGGACGAAAATGACCTAAATGTTCAACCAATGACACAAATGCACTTATTGGATGCACAAGATTGGTTAAAAACCCTAATTGGACGAGAATAAGCCTTGGGAGGACGAAAATGACCTAAATGTTCAACCAATGACAAAAATGTACTTATTGGATGCACAAGATTGGTTAAAAACCCTAATTGGACGAGAATAAGCCTTGGGAGGACGAATATGACCTAAATGTTCAACCAATGACAGAAAATAACTTATTGGATGCACAAGATTGGTTAAAAACCTTAATTGGACGAGAATAAGCCTAGGGACGACGAAAAAGACCTAAATGTTCAACCAAAGACACAAGCGTACTTATTGGATGCACAAGATTGGCTAAAAACCCTAATTGGATGAGAATAAGCCTAGGGAGGACAAAAATTACATAAATGTTCAACCAATGACGCAAAATAACTTATTGGATGCACTAGATTGGTTAAAACCCCTTTTTGGACGAGAATAAGCCTTGGGATGATGAAAATGACCTAAATGTTCAACCAATGAAACAAAATTTCTTATTGGATGCACAAGATTGGTTAAAAACCCTAATAGGATGAGAATAAGCCTAGGGAGGACAAAAATGACCTAAATGTTCAACCAATGACACAAAATCACTTATTGGATGCACAAGATTGGTAAAAAAACACTAATTGGACGAGAATAAGCTTTGGGAGGACGAAAATGACCTAAATGTTCAACCAATGACACGAAATCACTTATTGGATACACAAGATTGGTTTAAAACCCTAATTGGACGAGAATAAGCTTTGGGAGGACGATATTGACCTAAATGTTCAACCAATGACACAAATGTACTTATTGGATGCACAAGATTGGTTAAAAACCCTAATTGGACGAAAATAAGCCTTGGGATGACGAAAATGACCTAAATGTTCAACCAATGCACAAAATCACTTACTTGATGCACAAGATTCGTTAAAAACCCTAATTGGACGAGAATAAGCCTTGGGAGGACGAAAATGACCTAAATGTTCAACCAATGACA
>JBBPBP010000752.1:1518-27607 GCA_037974735.1 Cicer chorassanicum
AGGGTTTTTAACCAATCTAGTGCATCCAATAAGTTATTTTGCGTCATTGGTTGAACATTTATGTAATTTTTGTCCTCCCTAGGCTTATTCTCATCCAATTAGGGTTTTTAGCCAATCTTGTGCATCCAATAAGTACGCTTGTGTCTTTGGTTGAACATTTAGATCTTTTTCGTCCTCCCTAAGCTTATTCTCGTCCAATTAAGGTTTTTAACCAATCTTGTGCATCCAATAAGTTATTTTGTGTCATTGGTTTAACATTTAGGTCATATTCGTCCTCCCAAGGCTTATTCTCGTCCAATTAGGGTTTTTAACCAATCTTGTGCATCCAATAAGTACATTTTTGTCATTGGTTGAACATTTAGGTCATTTTCATCCTCCCAAGGCTTATTCTCGTCCAATTAGGGTTTTTAACAAATCTTGTGCATCCAATAAGTGATTTTGTGTCAATGGTTGAACATTTAGGTCATTTTCGTCCTCCCAAGGCTTATTTTCGTCCAATTAGGGTTTTTAACCAATCTTGTGCATCCAATAAGCGATTTTGTGTCATTGGTTGAACATTTAGGTCATTTTCGTCATCCCAAGGCTTATTCTCGTCCAATTACGGTTTTTAACCAAACTTGTGCATCCAATAAGTGATTTTGTGCCATTGGTTGAACATTTAGGTCATTTTCGTCCTCCCAAGGATTATTCTCGTCCAATTAGTGTTTTTAGCCAATCTTGTGCATAAAATAAGTGATTTTGTGTCATTGATTGAACATTTAGGTCATTTTCGTCCTCCCTAGGCTTATTCTCATCAATTAGGGTTAGTAACCAATCTTGTGCATCTAATAAGTGATTTTGTTTCATTGGTTGAACATTTAGGTCATTTTTGTCATCCCTAGGCTTATTCTCATCCAATTAGGGTTTTTAGCCATTTTTGTGCATCCAATAAGTACGCTTGTGTCTTTGGTTGAACATTTAGGTCTTTTTCGTCCTCCCTAGGCTTATTCTCGTCCAATTAAGGTTTTTAACCAATCTTGTGCATCCAATAAGTTATTTTGTGTCATTGGTTGAACATTTAGGTCATATTCGTCCTCCCAAGGCTTATTCTCGTCCAATTAGGGTTTTTAACCAATCTTGTGAATCCAATAAGTACATTTTTTTCATTGGTTGAACATTTAGGTCATTTTCATCCTCCCAAGGCTTATTCTCATCCAATTAGGGTTTTTAACCAATCTTGTGCTTCCAATAAGTGATTTTGTGTCATTGGTTGAACATTTAGGTTATTTTCGTCCTCCCAAGGGTTATTCTCGTCCAATTAGGGTTTTTAACCAATCTTAAGCATCCAATAAATTATTTTGTGTCATTGGTTGAACATTTAGGTCATTTTCGTCCTCCCTAGGCTTATTCTCATCAATTAGGGTTTGTAACCAATCTTGTGCATGTAATAAGTGATTTTGTTTCATTGGTTGAACATTTAGGTCATATTTGTCATCCCTGGGCTTATTCTCATCCAATTAGGGTTTTTAGCCATTTTTGTGCATCCAATAAGTACGCTTGTGTCTTTGGTTGAACATTTAGGTCTTTTTCGTCCTCCCTAGGCTTATTCTCGTCCAATTAGGGTTTTTAACCAATCTTGTGCATCCATTAAGTGATTTTGTGCCATTGGCTGAACATTTAGGTAATTTTCGTCCTCCCAAGGCTTATTCTCGTCCAATTAGGGTTTTTAACCAATCTTGTGCATCCAATAAGTACATTTGTGTCATTGGTTGAACATTTAGGTCATTTTCGTCCTCCCAAAGCTTATTCTCGTCCAATTAGGGTTTTAAAGCAATCTTGTGCATCCAATAAGTGATTTCGTGTCATTGGTTGAACATTTAAGTCATTTTCGTCCTCCCAAAGCTTATTCTCGTCAAATTAGGGTTTTTTACCAATCTTGTGCATCCAATAAGTGATTTTGTGTCATTGGTTGAACATTTAGGTCATTTTCGTCCTCCCTAGGCTTATTCTGATCCTATTAGGGTTTTTAACCAATCTTGTGCATCCAATAAGAAATTTTGTTTCATTGGTTGAACATTTAGGTCATTTTCATCATCGAAAGGCTTATTCTCGTCCAATAAGGGTTTTTAACCAATCTAGTGCATCCAATAAGTTATTTTGCGTCATTGGTTGAACATTTATGTAATTTTTGTCCTCCCTAGGCTTATTCTCATCCAATTAGGGTTTTTAGCCAATCTTGTGCATCCAATAAGTACGCTTGTGTCTTTGGTTGAACATTTAGATCTTTTTCGTCCTCCCTAAGCTTATTCTCGTCCAATTAAGGTTTTTAACCAATCTTGTGCATCCAATAAGTTATTTTGTGTCATTGGTTTAACATTTAGGTCATATTCGTCCTCCCAAGGCTTATTCTCGTCCAATTAGGGTTTTTAACCAATCTTGTGCATCCAATAAGTACATTTTTGTCATTGGTTGAACATTTAGGTCATTTTCATCCTCCCAAGGCTTATTCTCGTCCAATTAGGGTTTTTAACAAATCTTGTGCATCCAATAAGTGATTTTGTGTCAATGGTTGAACATTTAGGTCATTTTCGTCCTCCCAAGGCTTATTTTCGTCCAATTAGGGTTTTTAACCAATCTTGTGCATCCAATAAGCGATTTTGTGTCATTGGTTGAACATTTAGGTCATTTTCGTCATCCCAAGGCTTATTCTCGTCCAATTACGGTTTTTAACCAAACTTGTGCATCCAATAAGTGATTTTGTGCCATTGGTTGAACATTTAGGTCATTTTCGTCCTCCCAAGGATTATTCTCGTCCAATTAGTGTTTTTAGCCAATCTTGTGCATAAAATAAGTGATTTTGTGTCATTGATTGAACATTTAGGTCATTTTCGTCCTCCCTAGGCTTATTCTCTTCAATTAGGGTTAGTAACCAATCTTGTGCATCTAATAAGTGATTTTGTTTCATTGGTTGAACATTTAGGTCATTTTTGTCATCCCTAGGCTTATTCTCATCCAATTAGGGTTTTTAGCCATTTTTGTGCATCCAATAAGTACGCTTGTGTCTTTGGTTGAACATTTAGGTCTTTTTCGTCCTCCCTAGGCTTATTCTCGTCCAATTAGGGTTTTTAACCAATCTTGTGCATCCATTAAGTGATTTTGTGCCATTGGCTGAACATTTAGGTCATTTTCGTCCTCCCAAGGCTTATTCTCGTCCAATTAGGGTTTTTAACGAATCTTGTGCATCCAATAAGTGATTTTGTGCATTGGTTGAACATTTAGGTCATTTTCGTCATCCCAAGGCTTATTTTCGTCCAATTAGGGTTTTTAACCAATCTTGTGCATCCAATAAGTACATTTGTGTCATTGGTTGAACATTTAGGTCATTTTCGTCCTCCCAAAGCTTATTCTCGTCCAATTAGGGTTTTTAACCAATCTTGTGCATCCAATAAGTGATTTTGTGTCATTGGTTGAACATTCAGGTCATTTTCGTCCTCCCAAGGCTTATTCTCGTCCAATTAGGGTTTTTAACCAATCTTGTGCATCCAATAAGTGATTTTGTGTCATTGGTTGAACATTTAGGTCATTTTCGTCCTCCCAAGGCTTATTCTATCCAATTAGGGTTTTTAACCAATCTTGTGCATCCAATAAGTGATTTTGTGTCATTGGTTGAACATTTAGGTCATTTTCGTCCTCCCTAGGCTTATTCTCGTCCAATTAGGGTTTTTAACCAATCTTGTGCATCCAATAAGTGATTTTGTGCCATTGGTCGAACATTTAGGTCATTTTCGTCCTCCCAAGGCTTATTCTCGTCCAATTAGGGTTTTTAACCAATCTTGTGCATCCAATAAGTGATTTTGTGTCATTGGTTGAACATTTAGGTCATTTTCGTCCTCCCAAGGCTTATTCTCGTCCAATTAGGGTTTTTAACCAATCTTGTGCATCCAATAAGTACATTTGTGTCATTGGTTGAACATTTAGGTCCTTTATGTCCTCCAAAAGCTTATTCTCGTCCAATTAGGGTTTTTAACCAATCTTGTGCATCCAATAAGTGATTTTGTGTCATTGGTTGAACATTTAGGTCATTTTCGTCCTCCCTAGGCTTATTCTCGTCCAATTAGGGTTTTTAACCAATCTTGTGCATCCAATAAGTGATTTTGTGTCATTGGTTGAACATTTAGGTCATTTTCGTCCTCCCAAGGCTTATTCTCGTCCAATTAGGGTTTTTAACCAATCTTGTGCATCCAATAATTTATTTTGTGTCATTGGTTGAACATTTAGGTCATTTTCGTCCTCCCAAGGATTATTCTCGTCCAATTAGGGTTTTTAACAAATCTTGTGCATCAAATAAGTGATTTTGTGTCATTGGTTGAACATTTAGGTCATGTTCGTCCTCCCTAGGCTTATTCTCGTCCAATTAGGGTTTTTAACCAATCTTGTGCATCCACTAAGTGATTTTGTGTCATTGGTTGAACATTTAGGTCATTTTCGTCCTCCCTAGGCTTATTCTCGTCCAATTAGGGTTTTTAACCAATCTTGTGCATCCAATAAGTACAATTGTGTCATTGGTTGAACATTTAGGTCATTTTCGTCCTCCCTAGGATTATTCTCGTCCAATTAGGGTTTTTAACCAATCTTGTGCATCCAATAAGTGATTTTGTGTCATTGGTTGAACATTTAGGTCATTTTCGTCCTCCCTAGGCTTATTCTCGTCCAATTAGGGTTTTTAACCAATCTTGTGCATCCAATAAGTACATTTGTGTCATTGGTTGAACCTTTAGGTTATTTTTGTCCTCCCAAGGCTTATTCTCGTCCAATTAGGGTTTTTAACCAATCTTGTGCATCCAATAAGTGATTTTGTGTCATTGGTTGAACATTTAGGTCATTTTCGTCCTCCCTAGGCTTATTCTCGTCCAATTAGGGTTTTTAACCAATCTTGTGCATCCAATAAGTACATTTGTGACATTGGGTTAACATTTAGGTCATTTTCGTCCTCCCAAGGCTTATTCTCGTCCAATTAGGGTTTTTAACCAATCTTGTGCATCCAATAAGTGATTTTGTGTCATTGGTTGAACATTTAGGTCATTTTCGTCCTCCCTAGGCTTATTCTCGTCCAATTAGGGTTTTTAACCAATCTTGTGCATCCAATAAGTACATTTGTGTCATTGGTTGAACATTTAGGTCATTTTTCATCCTCCCAAGGCTTATTCACATCCAATTAGGGTTTTTAACCAATCATTTGCATCCAATAAGTACATTTGTGTCAATGGTTGAACATTTAGGTCATTTTCATCCTCCCAAGGCTTATTCGCGTCCAATTAGGGTTTTTAACCAATCTTGTGCATCCAATAAGTGATTTTGTGTCATTGGTTGAACATTTAGGTCATTTTCGTCCTCCCTAGGCTTATTCTCGTCCAATTAGGGTTTTTAACCAATCTTGTGCATCCAATACATTTGTGTCATTAGTTGAACATTTAGGTCATTTTTGTCCTCCCTAGGCTTTTTCTCGATTAATTAGGGTTTTTAACCAATCTTGTGCATCCAATAAGTGATTTTGTGTCATTGGTTGAACATTTAGGTCATTTTCGTCCTCCCTAGGCTTATTCTCGTCCAATTAGGGTTTTTAACCAATCTTGTGCATGCAATAAGTACATTTGTGTCATTGGTTGAACATTTAGGTCATTTTCGTCCTCCATAGGCTTATTCTCGTCCAATTAGGGTTTTTAACCAATCTTGTGCATCCAATAAGTGATTTTGTGTCATTGGTTGAACATTTAGGTCATTTTCGTCCTCCCTATTCTTATTCTCGTCCAATTAGGGTTTTTAACCAATCTTGTGCATCCAATAAGTGATTTTGTGTCATTGGTTGAACATTTAGATCATTTTCGTCCTCCCTAGGCTTATTCTCGTCCAATTAGGGTTTTTAACCAATCTTGTGCATCCAATAAGTACAATTGTGTCATTGGTTGAACATTTAGGTCATTTTCGTCCTCCCAAGGATTATTCTCGTCCAATTAGGGTTTTTAACCAATCTTGTGCATCAAATAAGTGATTTTGTGTCATTGGTTGAACATTTAGGTCATTTTTTTCATCCCTAGGCTTATTCTCGTCCAATTAGGGTTTTTAACCAATCTTGTGCATCCAATAAGTGATTTTGTGTCATTGGTTGAACATTTAGGTCATTTTCGTCCTCCCTAGGCTTATTCTCGTCCAATTAGGGTTTTTAACCAATCTTGTGCATCCAATAAGTACATTTGTGTTATTGGTTGGACATTTAGGTCATTTTCATCATCCCTAGGCATATTCTCGTCCAATTAGGGTTTCTAACAAATCTTGTGCATCCAATAAGTGATTTTGTGTCATTGGTTTAACATTTAGGTCATTTTCGTCCTCTCAAGGCTTATTCTCGTCCAATTAGGGTTTTTAACCAATCTTTTGCATCCAATAAGTACATTTGTGTCATTGGTTGAACATTTAGGTCATTTTCATCCTCCCAAGGCTTATTCTCGTCCAATTAGGGTTTTTAACCAAACTTGTGCATCCAATAAGTGATTTTGTGTCATTGGTTGAACATTTAGGTCATTTTCGTCCTCCCAAGGCTTATTCTCGTCCAATTAGGGTTTTTAACCAATCTTGTGCATCCAATAAGTGATTTTGTTTCATTGGTTGAACATTTAGGTCATTTTCGTCCTCCCTAGGCTTATTCTCATCCAATTAGGGTTTTTAACCAATCTTGTGCATCCAATAAGTACGCTTGTGTCTTTTGTTGAACATTTAAGTCTTTTTCGTCCTCCCTAATCTTATTCTCATCCAATTAGGGTTTTTAACCAATCTTGTGCTTCCAATAAGTGATTTTGTGTCATTGGTTGAACATTTAGGTTATTTTCGTCCTCCCAAGGGTTATTCTCGTCCAATTAGGGTTTTTAACCAATCTTATGCATCCAATAAGTTATTTTGTGTCATTGGTTGAACATTTAGGTCATTTTCGTCCTCCCTAGGCTTATTCTCATCAATTAGGGTTTGTAACCAATCTTGTGCATGTAATAAGTGATTTTGTTTCATTGGTTGAACATTTAGGTCATATTTGTCATCCCTAGGCTTATTCTCATCCAATTAGGGTTATTAGCCATTTTTGTGCATCCAATAAGTACGCTTGTGTCTTTGGTTGAACATTTAGGTCTTTTTCGTCCTCCCTAGGCTTATTCTCGTCCAATTAGGGTTTTTAACCAATCTTGTGCATCCATTAAGTGATTTTGTGCCATTGGCTGAACATTTAGGTCATTTTCGTCCTCCCAAGGCTTATTCTCGTCCAATTAGGGTTTTTAACGAATCTTGTGCATCCAATAAGTGATTTTGTGCATTGGTTGAACATTTAGGTCATTTTCGTCATCCCAAGGCTTATTTTCGTCCAATTAGGGTTTTTAACCAATCTTGTGCATCCAATAAGTACATTTGTGTCATTGGTTGAACATTTAGGTCATTTTCGTCCTCCCAAAGCTTATTCTCGTCCAATTAGGGTTTTAAAGCAATCTTGTGCATCCAATAAGTGATTTCGTGTCATTGGTTGAACATTTAGGTCATTTTCGTCCTCCCAAAGCTTATTCTCGTCCAATTAGGGTTTTTTACCAATCTTGTGCATCCAATAAGTGATTTTGTGTCATTGGTTGAACATTTAGGTCATTTTCGTCCTCCCTAGTCTTATTCTCATCCTATTAGGGTTTTTAACCAATCTTGTGCATCCAATAAGAAATTTTGTTTCATTGGTTGAACATTTAGGTCATTTTCATCATCGAAAGGCTTATTCTCGTCCAATAAGGGTTTTTAACCAATCTAGTGCATCCAATAAGTTATTTTGCGTCATTGGTTGAACATTTATGTAATTTTTGTCCTCCCTAGGCTTATTCTCATCCAATTAGGGTTTTTAGCCAATCTTGTGCATCCAATAAGTACGCTTGTGTCTTTGGTTGAACATTTAGATCTTTTTCGTCCTCCCTAAGCTTATTCTCGTCCAATTAAGGTTTTTAACCAATCTTGTGCATCCAATAAGTTATTTTGTGTCATTGGTTTAACATTTAGGTCATATTCGTCCTCCCAAGGCTTATTCTCGTCCAATTAGGGTTTTTAACCAATCTTGTGCATCCAATAAGTACATTTTTGTCATTGGTTGAACATTTAGGTCATTTTCGTCCTCCCAAGGCTTATTCTCGTCCAATTAGGGTTTTTAACAAATCTTGTGCATCCAATAAGTGATTTTGTGTCAATGGTTGAACATTTAGGTCATTTTCGTCCTCCCAAGGCTTATTTTCGTCCAATTAGGGTTTTTAACCAATCTTGTGCATCCAATAAGCGATTTTGTGTCATTGGTTGAACATTTAGGTCATTTTCGTCATCCCAAGGCTTATTCTCGTCCAATTACGGTTTTTAACCAAACTTGTGCATCCAATAAGTGATTTTGTGCCATTGGTTGAACATTTAGGTCATTTTCGTCCTCCCAAGGATTATTCTCGTCCAATTAGTGTTTTTAGCCAATCTTGTGCATAAAATAAGTGATTTTGTGTCATTGATTGAACATTTAGGTCATTTTCGTCCTCCCTAGGCTTATTCTCTTCAATTAGGGTTAGTAACCAATCTTGTGCATCTAATAAGTGATTTTGTTTCATTGGTTGAACATTTAGGTCATTTTTGTCATCCCTAGGCTTATTCTCATCCAATTAGGGTTTTTAACCAATCTAGTGCATCCAATAAGAGATTTTGTTTCATTGGTTCAACATTTAGGTCATTTTCATCATCCCAAGGCTTATTCTCGTCCAATAAGGGTTTTTAACCAATCTAGTGCATCCAATAAGTTATTTTGCGTCATTGGTTGAACATTTATGTAATTTTGGTCCTCCCTAGGCTTATTCTCATCCAATTAGGGTTTTTAGCCAATCTTGTGCATCCAATAAGTACGCTTGTGTCTTTGGTTGAACATTTAGGTCTTTTTCGTCCTCCCTAGGCTTATTCTCGTCCAATTAAGGTTTTTAACCAATCTTGTGCATCCAATAAGTTATTTTGTGTCATTGGTTGAACATTTAGGTCATATTCGTCCTCCCAAAGCTTATTCTCGTCCAATTAGGGTTTTTAACCAATCTTGTGCATCCAATAAGTACATTTTTTTCATTGGTGGAACATTTAGGTCATTTTCGTCCTCCCAAGGCTTATTCTCGTCCAATTAGGGTTTTTAACAAATCTTGTGCATCCAATAAGTGATTTTGTGTCATTGGTTGAACATTTAGGTCATTTTCATCCTCCCAAGGCTTATTATCGTCCAATTAGGGTTTTTAACCAATCTTGTGCATCCAATAAGCGATTTTGTGTCATTGGTTGAACATTTTGCTCATTTTCGTCATCCCAAGGCTTATTCTCGTCCAATTAGGATTTTTAACCAATCTTGTGCATCCAATAAGTGATTTTGTGTCATTGGTTGAACATTTATGTCATTTTCGTCCTCCCTAGGCTTATTCTCATCCAATTAGCGTTTTTAGCCAATCTTGTGCATACAATAAGTACGCTTGTGTCTATGGTTGAACATTTAGGTCTTTTTCGTCCTCCCTAGGCTTATTCTCGTCCAATTAGGGTTTTTAACCAAACTTGTGCATCCAATAAGTGATTTTGTGCCATTGGTTGAACATTTAGGTCATTTTCGTCCTCCCAAGGATTATTCTCGTCCAATTAGTGTTTTTAACCAATCTTGTGCATAAAATAAGTGATTTTGTGTCATTGATTGAACATTTAGGTCATTTTCGTCCTCCCTAGGCTTATTCTCTTCAATTAGGGTTAGTAACCAATCTTGTGCATCTAATAAGTGATTTTGTTTCATTGGTTGAACATTTAGGTCATTTTTGTCATCCCTAGGCTTATTCTCATCCAATTAGGGTTTTTAGCCATTTTTGTGCATCCAATAAGTACGCTTGTGTCTTTGGTTGAACATTTAGGTCTTTTTCGTCCTCCCTAGGCTTATTCTCGTCCAATTAGGGTTTTTAACCAATCTTGTGCATCCAATAAGTGATTTTGTGTCATTGGTTGAACATTTAGGTCATTTTCGTCCTCCCTATGCTTATTCTCGTCCAATTAGGGTATTTAGCCAATCTTGTGCATCCATTAAGTGATTTTGTGTCATTGGTTGAACATTTAGGTCATTTTCTTCCTCCCTAGGCTTATTATCGTCCAATTAGGGTTTTTAACCAATCTTGTGCATCCAATAAGTACATTTGTGTCATTGGTTGAAAATTTAGGTCATTTTCGTCCTCCGAAGGCTTATTCTCGTCCAATTAGTGTTTTTAACCAATCTTGTGCATCCAATAAGTACATTTGTGTCATTGGTTGAAAATTTAGGTCATTTTCTTCCTCCATAGGCTTATTCTCGTCCAATTAGGGTTTTTAACCAATCTTGTGCATCCAATAAGTGATTTTGTGTCATTGGTTGAACATTTAGGTCATTTTCGTCCTCCCTAGGCTTATTCTCGTCCAATTAGGGTTTTTAACCAATCTTGTGCATCCAATACGTACATTTGTGTCACTGGTTGAACATTTAGGTCATTTTTGTCCTCCCAAGGCTTATTCTCGTCGAATTAGGGTTTTTAACCAATCTTGTGCATCCAATAAGTGATTTTGTGTCGTTGGTTGAACATTTAGGTCATGTTCATCCTCCCAAGGCTTATTCTCGTCCAATTAGGGTTTTGAACCAATCTTGTACATTCAATAAGTGATTTTGTGTCATTGTTTGAACATTTAGGTCATTTTCGTCCTCCCAAGGCTTATTCTCGTCCAATTAGGGTTTTTAACCAATCTTGTGCATCCAATAAGTGATTTTGTGTCATTGGTTGAACATTTAGGTCATTTTCGTCCTCCCTAGGCTTATTCTCGTCCAATTAGGGTTTTTAACCAATCTTGTGCATCCAATACGTACATTTGTGTCACTGGTTGAACATTTAGGTCATTTTTGTCCTCCCAAGGCTTATTCTCGTCGAATTAGGGTTTTTAACCAATCTGGTGCATCCAATAAGTGATTTTGTGTCATTGGTTGAACATTTAGGTCATGTTCGTCCTCCCAAGGCTTATTCTCGTCCAATTAGGGTTTTGAACCAATCTTGTACATTCAATAAGTGATTTTGTGTCATTGTTTGAACATTTAGGTCATTTTCGTCCTCCCAAGGCTTATTCTCGTCCAATTAGGGTTTTTAACCAATCTTGTGCATCCAATAAGTGATTTTGTGTCATTGGTTGAACATTTAGGTCATTTTCGTCCTCCCTAGGCTTATTCTCGTCCAATTAGGGTTTTTAACCAATCTTGTGCATCAAATACGTACATTTGTGTCATTGGTTGAACATTTAGGTCATTTTCGTCCTCCTTAGGCTTATTCTCATCCAATTAGGGTTTTTAACCAATCTTGTGCATCCAATAAGTACATTTGTGTCATTGGTTGAACATTTAGGTCATTTTCGTCCTCCCTAGGCTTATTCTCGTCCAATTAGGGTTTTTAACCAATCTTGTGCGTCCAATAAGTGATTTTGTTTCATTGGTTGAACATTAAGTTCATTTTCGTCCTCCCAAGGCTTATTCTCGTCCAATTAGGGTTTTTAACCAATCTTGTGCATCCAATAAGTACATTTGTGTCATTGGTTGAACATTTAGGTCATTTTCGTCCTCCCAAGGCCTATTATCGTACAATTAGGGGTTTTAACCAATCTTGTGCATCCAATAAGTGATTGTGTGTCATTGTTTGAACATTTAGGTCATTTTTGTCCTCCCAAGGCTTATTCTCGTCCAATTACGGTTTTTAACCAATCTTGTGCATCCAATAAGTGATTTTGTGTCATTGTTTGAACATTTGGGTCATTTTTGTCCTCCCAAGGCTTATTCTCGTCCAATTAGGGTTTTTAACCAATCTTGTGCATCCAATAAGTGATTTTGTGTCATTGGTTGAACATTTAGGTCATTTTCGTCCTCCCTAGGCTTATTCTCGTCCAATTAGGGTTTTTAACCAATCTTGTGCATCCAATACGTACATTTGTGTCATTGGTTTAACAGTTAGGACTTGTTCGTCCTCCCAAGGCTTATTCTCGTCCAATTAGGGTTTTGAACCAATCTTGTGCATTCAATAAGTGATTTTGTGTCATTGTTTGAACATTTAGGTCATTTTCGTCCTCCCAAGGCTTATTCTCGTCCAATTAGGTTTTGAACCAATCTTGTGCATCCAATAAGTTATTTTGTGTCATTGGTTGAACATTTAGGTCATTTTCGTCCTCCCAAGGCTTATTCTCGTCCAATTAGGGTTTTTAACCAATCTTGTGCATCCAATAAGTGATTTTGTGTCATTGGTTGACCATTTAGGTCATTTTCGTCCTCCCTAGGCTTATTCTCGTCCAATTAGGGTTTTTTTACCAATCTTGTGCATCCAATAAGTGATTATGTGTCATTGGTTGAACATTTTGGTCATTTTCGTCCTCCAAGGCTTATTCTCGTCCAATTAGGGTTTTTAACCAATCTTGTGCATCCAATAAGTGATTTTGTGTCATTGGTTGAACATTTAGGTCATTTTCGTCCTCCCAAGGCTTATTCTCGTCCAATTAGGGTTTTTAACCAATCTTGTGCATCCAATAAGTGATTTTGTGTCATTGGTTGAACATTTAGGTCATTTTCGTCCTCCCAAGGCTTATTCTCGTCCAATTAGGGTTTTTAACCAATCTTGTGCATCCAATAAGTGATTTTGTGTCATTGGTTGAACATTTAGGTCATTTTCGTCCTCCCAAGGCTTATTCTCGCCCAAGTAGGGTTTTTAACCAATCTTGTGCATCCAATAAGTGATTTTGTGTCATTGGTTGAACATTTAGGTCATTTTCGTCCTCCCAAGGCTTATTCTCGTCCAATTAGGGTTTTTAACCAATCTTGTGCATCCAATAAGTGATTTTGTGTCATTGGTTGAACATTTAGGTCATTTTCGTCCTACCTAGGCTTATTCTTGTCCAATTAGGATTTTTAACCAATCTTGTGCATCAAATAAGTTACTTTGTGTCATTGGTTGAACATTTAGGTCATTTTCGTCCTCCCAAGGCTTATTCTCGTCCAATTAGGGTTTTTAACCAATCTTGTGCATCCAATAAGTGATTTTGTGTCATTGGTTGAACATTTAGGTCATTTTCGTCGTCCTAAGGCTTATTCTCGTCCAATTAGGGTTTTTAACCAATCTTGTGCATCCAATAAGTGATTTTGTGTCATTGGTTGAACATTTAGGTCATTTTCGTCCTCCCTAGGCTTATTCTCGTCCAATTAGGGTTTTTAACCAATCTTGTGCATCCAATAAGTACATTTGTGTCATTGGTTGAACCTTTAGGTTATTTTTGTCCTCCCAAGGCTTATTCTCGTCCAATTAGGGTTTTTAACCAATCTTGTGCATCCAATAAGTGATTTTGTGTCATTGGTTGAACATTTAGGTCATTTTCGTCCTCCCTAGGCTTATTCTCGTCCAATTAGGGTTTTTAACCAATCTTGTGCATCCAATAAGTGCTCTTGTGTCATTGGTTGAACATTTAGGTCATTTTCGTCCTCCCAAGGCTTATTCTCGTCCAATTAGGGTTTTTAACCAATCTTGTGCATCCAATAAGTGATTTTGTGTCATTGGTTGAACATTTAGGTCATTTTCGTCCTCCCTAGGCTTATTCTCGTCCAATTAGGGTTTTTAACCAATCTTGTGCATCCACTAAGTACATTTGTGTCATTGGTTGAACATTTAGGTCATTTTCGTCCTCCCAAGGCTTATTCTCGTCCAATTAGGGTTTTTAACCAATCTTGTGCATCCAATAAGTGATTTTGTGTCATTGGTTGAACATTTAGGTCATTTTCATTCTCTATAGGCTTATTCTCGTCCAATTAGGGTTTTTAACCAATCTTGTGCATCCAATAAGTACATTTGTGTCATTGGTTGAACATTTAGGTCATTTTCGTCCTCCCAAGGCTTATTCTCGTCCAATTAGGGTTTTTAACCAATCTTGTGCATCCAATAAGTGATTTTGTGTCATTGGTTGAACATTTAGGTCATTTTCGTGCTCCCAAGGCTTATTCCCGTCCAATTAGGGTTTTTTACCAATCTTATCCATCCAATAAGTACATTTGTGTCATTGATTGAACATTTAGGTCATTTTCGTCCTCCCAAGGCTTATTCTCATCCAATTAGGGTTTTTAACCAATCTTGTGCATCCAATAAGTACATTTATGTGATTGGTTGAACATTTAGGTCATTTTCTTCCTCCCAAGGCTTATTCTCGTCCAATTAGGGTTTTTAACCAATCTTGTGCATCCAATAAGTACATTTGTGTCATTGGTTGAACATTTAGGTCATTTTCGTCCTCCCAAGGCTTATTCTCGTCCAATTAGGGTTTTTAACCAATCTTGTGCATCCAATAAGTGATTTTGTATCATTGGTTATACATTTAGGTCATTTTCGTCCTCCCAAGGCTTATTCTCGTCCAATTAGGGTTTTTAACCAATCTTGTGCATCCAATAAGTGATTTTGTGTCATTGGTTGAACATTTAGGTCATTTTCGTCCTCCCAAGGCTTATTCTCGTCCAATTAGGGTTTTTAACCAATCTTGTCCATCCAATAATTACATTTGTGTCATTGGTTGAACATTTAGGTCATTTTCGTCCTCCCAAGGCTTATTCTCGTCCAATTAGGGTTTTTAACCAATCTTGTGCATCCAATAAGTGATTTTGTGTCATTGGTTGAACATTTAGGTCATTTTCGTCCTCCCAAGGCTTATTCTCGTCCAATTAGGGTTTTTAAGAAATCTTGTGCATCCAATAAGTGATTTAGTGTCATTGGTTGAACATTTAGGTCATTTTCGTCCTCCCAAGGCTTATTCTCGTCCAATTAGGGTTTTTAACCAATCTTGTGCATCCAATAAGTGATTTTGTGTCATTGGTTGAACATTTAGGTCATTTTCGTCCTCCCAAGGCTTATTCTCGTCCAATTAGGGTTTTTAACCAATCTTGTGCATCCAATAAGTACATTTGTGTCAGTGGTTGAATATTTAGGTCATTTTCGTCCTCTAAAGGCTTATTCTCGTCCCATTAGGGTTTTTAACCAATCTTATGCATCCAATAAGTGATTTTTGTGTCTTTGGTTGAACATTTAGGTCATTTTCGTCCTCCCTATGCTTATTCTCTTCCAATTAGGGTTTTTATCCAATCTTGTGTATCCAATAAGTGATTTTGTGTCATTGGTTGAACATTTAGGTCATTTTCGTCCTCCCAAGGCTTATTCTCGTCCAATTAGGGTTTTTAACCAATCTTGTGCATCCAATAAGTGATTTTGTGTCATTGGTTGAACATTTAGGTCATTTTCGTTCTCCCAAGGCTTATTCTCGTCCAATTAGGATTTTTAACAAATCTTGTTAATCCAATAATTGATTATGCGTCATTGGTTGAACATTTAGGTCATTTTCGTCCTCCCAAGGCTTATTCTCGTCCAATTAGGGTTTTTAACTAATCTTGTGCATCCAATAAGTACATTTGTGTCATTGGTTGAACATTTAGGTCATTTTCGTCCTCCCAAGGCTTATTCTCGTCCAATTAGGGTTTTTAACCAATCTTGTGCATCCAATAAGTGATTTTGTGTCATTGGTTGAACATTTAGGTCATTTTCGTCCTCCCTAGGCTTATTCTCATCCAATTAGGGTGTTGAACCAATCTTGTGCATCCAATAAGTTATTTTGTGTCATTGTTTGAACATTTAGGTCATTTTCGTCCTCCCAAGGCTTATTCTCATCCAATTAGGGGTTTTAACCAATCTTGTGCATCCATTAAGTGATTTTGTGTCATTGGTTGAACATTTAGGTCATTTTCGTCCTCCCAAGGCTTATTCTCGTCCAATTAGGGTTTTTAACCAATCTTGTGCATCCAATAAGTGATTTTGTGTCATTGGTTGAACATTTAGGTCATTTTCGTCCTCCCAAGGCTTATTCTCGTCCAATTACAGTTTTTAACCAATCTTGTGCATCCATTAAGTACATTTGTGTCATTGGTTGAACATTTAGGTCATTTTCGTCCTCCCAAGGCTTATTCTCGTCCAATTCGGGTTTTTAACCAATCTTGTGCATCCAATAAGTACATTTGTGTCATTGGTTGAACATTTACGTCATTTTCGTCCTCCCAAGGCTTATTCTCGTCCAGTTACGGTTTTTATCCAATCTTGTGCATCCAATAAGTGATTTTGTGTCATTGGTTGAACATTTAGGTCATTTTCGTCCTCCCAAGGCTTATTCTCGTCCAATTAGGGTTTTTAACCAATCTTGTGCATCCAATAAGTGATTTTGTGTCATTGGTTGAACATTTAGGTCATTTTCGTCCTCCCAAGGCTTATTCTCGTCCAATTAGGGTTTTTAACCAATCTTGTGCATCCAATAAATGATTTTGTGTCATTGGTTGAACATTTATGTCATTTTTGTCCTCCCAAGGCTTATTCTCGTCCAATTAGGGTTTTGAACCAATCTTGTGCATCCAATAAGTACATTTGTGTCATGGGTTAATCATTTAAGTCATTTTCGTCCTCCCAAGGCTTATTCTCGTCCAATTAGGGTTTTTAACCAATCTTTTGCATCCAATAAGTACATTTGTGTCATTGGTTGAACATTTAGGTCATTTTCGTCCTCCCAAGGCTTATTCTCGTCCAATTAGGGTTTTTAACCAATCTTGTGCATCCAATAAGTGATTTTGTGTCATTGGTTGAACATTTAGGTCATTTTCGTCCTCCCAAGGCTTATTCTCGTCCAATTAGGGTTTTACACCAATCATGTGCATCCAATAAGTACATTTGTGTCATTGGTTGAACATTTAGGTCATTTTCGTCCTGCCTAGGCTTATTCTCATCCAATTAGGGTTTTTAACCAATCTTGTGCATCCAATAAGTTAATTTGTGTCATTGGTTGAACATTTAGATCATTTTCGTCCTGCCTAGGCTTATTCTCGTCCAATTAGGGTTTTTAACCAATCTTGTGCATCCAATAAGTACATTTGTGTCATTGGTTGAACATTTAGGTCATTTTCGTCCTCCCAAGGCTTATTCTCGTCCAATTAGGGTTTTTAACCAATCTTGTGCATCCAATAAGTGATTTTGTGTCATTGGTTGAACATTTAGGTCATTTTTGTCCTCCCTAGCCTTATTCTCTTCCAATTAGGGTTTTTAACTTATCTTGTGCATCCAATAAGTGATTTTGTGTCATTGGTTGAACATTTAGGTCATTTTCGTCCTCCCTAGGCTTATTCTCGTCCAATTATGGTTTTTAACCATTCTTGTGCATCCAATAAGTGATTTTGTGCCATTGATTGAACATTTAGGTCATTTTCGTCATCCCAAGGCTAATTCTCGTCCAATAGGGTTTTTAACCAATCTTGTGCATCCAATAAGTACATTTGTGTCATTGGTTGAACATTTAGGTCATTTTCGTCCTCCCAAGGCTTATTCTCGTCCAATTAGGGTTTTTAACCAATCTTGTGCATCCAATAAGTGATTTTGTGTCATTGGTTGAACATTTAGGTCATTTTCGTCCTCCCAAGGCTTATTCTCGATTAATTAGGGTTTTTAAGCAATCTTGTGCATCCAATAAGTACATTTGTGTCATTGGTTGAACATTTAGGTCATTTTCGTCCTCCCAAGGCTTATTCTCGTCCAATTAGGGTTTTTAACCAATCTTGTGCATCCAATAAGTGATTTTGTGTCATTGGTTGAACATTTAGGTCATATTCATCCTCCCTAGGCTTATTCTCGTCCAATTAGGGTTTTTAACCAATCTTGTGCATCCAATAAGTGATTTTGTGCCATTGGTTGAACATTTAGGTCATTTTCGTCCTCCCAAGGCTTATTCTCGTCCAATTAGGGTTTTTAACCAATCTTGTGCATCCAATAAGTACATTTGTGTCATTGGTTGAACATTTAGGTCCTTTATGTCCTCTAAAAGCTGATTCTCGTCCAATTAGGGTTTTTAACCAATCTTGTGCATCCAATAAGTGATTTTGTGTCATTGGTTGAACATTTAGGTCATTTTCGTCCTCCCTAGGCTTATTCTCGTCCAATTAGGGTTTTTAACCAATCTTGTGCATCCAATAAGTGATTTTGTGTCATTGGTTGAACATTTAGGTCATTTTCGTCCTCCCTAGGCTTATTCTCATCCTATTAGGGTTTTTAACCAATCTTGTGCATCCAATAAGTACATTTTTGTCATTGGTTGAACATTTAGGTCATTTTCGTCCTCCCAAGGCTTATTCTCGTCCAATTAGGGTTTTTAACAAATCTTGTGCATCCAATAAGTGATTTTGTGTCATTGGTTGAACATTTAGGTCATTTTCGTCCTCCCAAGGCTTAGTTTCGTCCAATTAGGGTTTTTAACCAATCTTGTGCATCCAATAAGCGATTTTGTGTCATTGGTTGAACATTTAGGTCATTTTCGTCCTCCCTAGGCTTATTCTCGAACAATTAAGGTTTTTAACCAATCTTGTGCATCCAATAAGTTATTTTGTGTCATTGGTTGAACATTTAGGTCATTTTCGTCCTCCCAAGGCTTATTCTCGTCCAATTAGGGTTTTTAACCAATCTTGTGCATCCAATAAGTACATTTTTGTCATTGGTTGAACATTTAGGTCATTTTCGTCCTCCCAAGGCTTATTCTCATCAAATTAGGGTTTTTAACCAATCTTGTGCTTCCAATAAGTGATTTTGTGTCATTGGTTGAACATTTAGGTTATTTTCGTCCTCCCAAGGGTTATTCTCGTCCAATTAGTGTTTTTAACCAATCTTGTGCATCCAATAAGTGATTTGTGTCATTCGTTGAACATTTAGGTCATTTTCGTCCTCCCAAGTCTTATTCTCGTCCAATTAGGGTTTTTAACCAATCATGTGCATCCAATAAGTGATTTTGTTTTATTGGTTGAACATTTAGGTCATTTTCTTCCTCCCAAGGCTTATTCTCGTCCAGATAGGGATTTTAACCTATCTTCTGCATCCAATAAGTACATTTCTGTCATTGGTTGAACATTTAGGTCATTTTCGTCCTCCCAAGGCTTATTCTCGTCCAATTAGGGTTTTTAACCAATCTTGTGCATCGAATAAGTGATTTTGTGTCATTGATTGAACATTTAGGTCATTTTCGTCCTCCCAAGAATTATTCTCGTCCAATTAGTGTTTTTAACCAATCTTGTGCATCCAATAAGTACATTTTTGTCATTGGTTGAACATTTAGGTCATTTTCGTCCTCCCAAGGCTTATTCTCGTCCAATTAGGGTTTTTAACAAATCTTGTGCATCCAATAAGTGATTTTGTGTCATTGGTTGAACATTTAGGTCATTTTCGTCCTCCCAAGGCTTATTTTCGTCCAATTAGGGTTTTTAACCAATCTTGTGCATCCAATAAGCGATTTTGTGTCATTGGTTGAACATTTAGGTCATTTTCGTCATCCCAAGGCTTATTCTCGTCCAATTACGGTTTTTAACCAAACTTGTGCATCCAATAAGTGATTTTGTGCCATTGGTTGAACATTTAGGTCATTTTCGTCCTCCCAAGGATTATTCTCGTCCAATTAGTGTTTTTAGCCAATCTTGTGCATAAAATAAGTGATTTTGTGTCATTGATTGAACATTTAGGTCATTTTCGTCCTCCCTAGGCTTATTCTCTTCAATTAGGGTTAGTAACCAATCTTGTGCATCTAATAAGTGATTTTGTTTCATTGGTTGAACATTTAGGTCATTTTTGTCATCCCTAGGCTTATTCTCATCCAATTAGGGTTTTTAGCCATTTTTGTGCATCCAATAAGTACGCTTGTGTCTTTGGTTGAACATTTAGGTCTTTTTCGTCCTCCCTAGGCTTATTCTCGTCCAATTAGGGTTTTTAACCAATCTTGTGCAACCATTAAGTGATTTTGTGCCATTGGCTGAACATTTAGGTCATTTTCGTCCTTTCAAGGCTTATTCTCGTCCAATTAGGGTTTTTAACGAATCTTGTGCATCCAATAAGTGATTTTGTGCATTGGTTGAACATTTAGGTCATTTTCGTCATCCCAAGGCTTATTTTCGTCCAATTAGGGTTTTTAACCAATCTTGTGCATCCAATAAGTACATTTGTGTCATTGGTTGAACATTTAGGTCATTTTCGTCCTCCCAAAGCTTATTCTCGTCCAATTAGGGTTTTAAAGCAATCTTGTGCATCCAATAAGTGATTTCGTGTCATTGGTTGAACATTTAGGTCATTTTCGTCCTCCCAAAGCTTATTCTCGTCCAATTAGGGTTTTTTACCAATCTTGTGCATCCAATAAGTGATTTTGTGTCATTGGTTGAACATTTAGGTCATTTTCGTCCTCCCTAGTCTTATTCTCATCCTATTAGGGTTTTTAACCAATCTTGTGCATCCAATAAGAAATTTTGTTTCATTGGTTGAACATTTAGGTCATTTTCATCATCGAAAGGCTTATTCTCGTCCAATAAGGGTTTTTAACCAATCTAGTGCATCCAATAAGTTATTTTGCGTCATTGGTTGAACATTTATGTAATTTTTGTCCTCCCTAGGCTTATTCTCATCCAATTAGGGTTTTTAGCCAATCTTGTGCATCCAATAAGTACGCTTGTGTCTTTGGTTGAACATTTAGATCTTTTTCGTCCTCCCTAAGCTTATTCTCGTCCAATTAAGGTTTTTAACCAATCTTGTGCATCCAATAAGTTATTTTGTGTCATTGGTTTAACATTTAGGTCATATTCGTCCTCCCAAGGCTTATTCTCGTCCAATTAGGGTTTTTAACCAATCTTGTGCATCCAATAAGTACATTTTTGTCATTGGTTGAACATTTAGGTCATTTTCATCCTCCCAAGGCTTATTCTCGTCCAATTAGGGTTTTTAACAAATCTTGTGCATCCAATAAGTGATTTTGTGTCAATGGTTGAACATTTAGGTCATTTTCGTCCTCCCAAGGCTTATTTTCGTCCAATTAGGGTTTTTAACCAATCTTGTGCATCCAATAAGCGATTTTGTGTCATTGGTTGAACATTTAGGTCATTTTCGTCATCCCAAGGCTTATTCTCGTCCAATTACGGTTTTTAACCAAACTTGTGCATCCAATAAGTGATTTTGTGCCATTGGTTGAACATTTAGGTCATTTTCGTCCTCCCAAGGATTATTCTCGTCCAATTAGTGTTTTTAGCCAATCTTGTGCATAAAATAAGTGATTTTGTGTCATTGATTGAACATTTAGGTCATTTTCGTCCTCCCTAGGCTTATTCTCTTCAATTAGGGTTAGTAACCAATCTTGTGCATCTAATAAGTGATTTTGTTTCATTGGTTGAACATTTAGGTCATTTTTGTCATCCCTAGGCTTATTCTCATCCAATTAGGGTTTTTAACCAATCTAGTGCATCCAATAAGAGATTTTGTTTCATTGGTTCAACATTTAGGTCATTTTCATCATCCCAAGGCTTATTCTCGTCCAATAAGGGTTTTTAACCAATCTAGTGCATCCAATAAGTTATTTTGCGTCATTGGTTGAACATTTATGTAATTTTGGTCCTCCCTAGGCTTATTCTCATCCAATTAGGGTTTTTAGCCAATCTTGTGCATCCAATAAGTACGCTTGTGTCTTTGGTTGAACATTTAGGTCTTTTTCGTCCTCCCTAGGCTTATTCTCGTCCAATTAAGGTTTTTAACCAATCTTGTGCATCCAATAAGTTATTTTGTGTCATTGGTTGAACATTTAGGTCATATTCGTCCTCCCAAAGCTTATTCTCGTCCAATTAGGGTTTTTAACCAATCTTGTGCATCCAATAAGTACATTTTTTTCATTGGTGGAACATTTAGGTCATTTTCGTCCTCCCAAGGCTTATTCTCGTCCAATTAGGGTTTTTAACAAATCTTGTGCATCCAATAAGTGATTTTGTGTCATTGGTTGAACATTTAGGTCATTTTCATCCTCCCAAGGCTTATTCTCGTCCAATTAGGGTTTTTAACCAATCTTGTGCATCCAATAAGTACATTTGTGTTATTGGTTGAACATTTAGGTCATGTTCGTCCTCCCAAGTCTTATTCTCGTCCAATTAGGGTTTTTAACCAATCTTGTGCATCCAATAAGTGATTTTGTGTCATTGGTTGAACATTTAGGTCATTTTCGTCCTCCCAAGGCTTATTCTCGTCCAATTAGGGTTTTTAACCAATCTTGTGCATCCAATAAGTGATTTTGTGTCATTGGTTGAACATTTAGGTCATTTTCGTCCTCCCTAAGCTAATTCTCGTCCAATTAGGGTTTTTAACCAATCTTGTGCATCCAATAAGTACACTTGTGTCATTGGTTGAACATTTAGGTCATTTTCGTCCTCCCAAGGCTTATTCTCGTCCAATTAGGGTTTTTAACCAATCTTGTGCATCCAATAAGTGATTTTGTGTCATTGGTTGAACATTTAGGTCATTTTCGTACTCTCTAGGCTTATTCTCGTCCAATTAGGGTTTTTAACCAATCTTGTGCATCCAATAAGTTTATTTTTGTCATTGGTTAAATATTTAGGTCATTTTCGTCCTCCCAAGGCTGATTCTCGTCCAATTAGGGTTTTTAACCAATCTTGTGCATCCAATAAGTGATTTTGTGTCATTGGTTGAACATTTAGGTCATTTTCGTCCTCCCTAGGCTTATTCTCGTCCAATTAGGGTTTTTAACCAATCTTGTGCATCCAATATGTACACTTGTGTCATTGGTTGAACATTTAGGTCATTTTCGTCCTCCCAAGGCTTATTCTCGTCCAATTAGGGTTTTTAACCAATCTTGTGCATCCAATAAGTGATTTTGTGTCATTGGTTGAACATTTAGGTCATTTTCGTCCTCCCTAGGCTTATTCTCGTCCAATTAGGGTTTTTAACTAATCTCGTGCATCCAATAAGTGATTTGTGTCATTGGTTGAACATTTAGGTCATTTTCGTCCTCCCAAGGCTTATTCTCGTCCAATTAGGGTTTTTAACCAATCTTGTGCATCCAATAAGTGATTTTGTGTCATTGGTTGAACATTTAGGTCATTTTCGTCGTCCCAAAGCTTATTCTCGTCCAATTAGGGTTTTTAACCAATCTTTTGCATCCAATAAGTGATTTTCTGTCATTGGTTGAACATTTAGGTCATTTTCGTCCTCCTAACGCTTATTCTCGTCAAATTAGGGTTTTTAACCAATCTTGTGCATCCAATAAGTACATTTGTGTCATTGGTTGAACATTTAGGTCATTTTCATTCTCCCTAGGTTTATTCTTGTCCAATTAGGGGTTTTAACCAATCTTGTGCATCCAATAAGTGATTTTGTGTCATTGGTTGAACATTTAGGTCATTTTCGTCCTCCCAAGGCTTATTCTCGTCCAATTAGGGTTTTTAACCAATCTTGTGCATCCAATAAGTGATTTTGTGTCATTGGTTGAACATTTAGGTCATTTTCTTCCTCCCAAGGCTTATTCTCGTCCAATTAGGGTTTTTAACCAATCTTGTGCATCCAATAAGTACATTTGTGTCATTGGTTGAACATTTAGGTCATTTTCGTCCTCCGAAGGGTTATTCTCGTCCAATTAGGGTTTTTAACCAATCTTGTGCATCCAATAAGTACATTTGTGTCATTGGTTGAACATTTAGGTCATTTTCGTCCTCCCAAGGCTTATTCTCGTCCAATTAGGGTTTTTAACCAATCTTGTGCATCCAATAAGTGATTTTGTGTCATTGGTTGAACATTTAGGTCATTTTTGTCCTCCCTAGCCTTATTCTCTTCCAATTAGGGTTTTTAACTTATCTTGTGCATCCAATAAGTGATTTTGTGTCATTGGTTGAACATTTAGGTCATTTTCGTCCTCCCTAGGCTTATTCTCGTCCAATTATGGTTTTTAACCATTCTTGTGCATCCAATAAGTGATTTTGTGCCATTGATTGAACATTTAGGTCATTTTCGTCATCCCAAGGCTAATTCTCGTCCAATAGGGTTTTTAACCAATCTTGTGCATCCAATAAGTACATTTGTGTCATTGGTTGAACATTTAGGTCATTTTCGTCCTCCCAAGGCTTATTCTCGTCCAATTAGGGTTTTTAACCAATCTTGTGCATCCAATAAGTGATTTTGTGTCATTGGTTGAACATTTAGGTCATTTTCATCCTCCCTAGGCTTATTCTCGTCCAATTAGGGTTTTTAACCAATCTTTTGCATCCAATAAGTAAATTTGTGTCATAGGTTGAACATTTAGGTCATTTTCGTCCTCCCAAGGCTTATTCTCGTCCAATTAGGGTTTTTAACCAATCTTGTGCATCCAATAAGTACATTTGTGTCATTGGTTGAACATTTAGGTCATTTTCGTCCTCCCAAGGCTTATTCTCGTCCAATTAGGGTTTTTAACCAATCTTGTGCATCCAATCAGTGCTTTTGTGTCATTGGTTGAACATTTAGGTCATTTTCGTCCTCCCAAGGCTTATTCTCGTCCAATTAGGGTTTTTAACCAATCTTGTGCATCCAATAAGTGATTTTGTGTCATTGGTTGAACATTTAGGTCATTTTCGTCCTCCCAAGGCTTATTCTCGTCCAATTAGGGTTTTTCACCAATCTTGTGCATCCAATAAGTACATTTGTGTCATTGGTTGAACATTTCTGTAATTTTCGTCCTCCTAAGGTTTATACTCGTCCAATTAGGGGTTTTAACAAATATTGTGCATCCAATAAGTGATTTTGTGTCATTGGTTGAACATTTAGGTCATTTTCGTCCTTCCAAGGCTTATTCTCGTCCAATTAGGGTTTTTAACCAATCTTGTGCATCCAATAAGTACATTTGTGTCATTGGTTGAACATTTAGGTCATTTTCGTCCTCCCAAAGCTTATTCTCGTCCAATTAGGGTTTTAAACCAATCTTGTGCATCCAATAAGTGATTTCGTGTCATTGGTTGAACATTTAGGTCATTTTCGTCCTCCCAAAGCTTATTCTCGTCCAATTAGGGTTTTTTACCAATCTTGTGCATCAAATAAGTGATTTTTGTCATTAGTTGAACATTTAGGTCATTTTCGTCCTCCCTAGGCTTATTATCATCCTATTAGGGTTTTTAACCAATCTTGTGCATCCAATAAGAAATTTTGTTTCATTGGTTGAACATTTAGGTCATTTTCATCATCGAAAGGCTTATTCTCGTCCAATAAGGGTTTTTAACCAATCTAGTGCATCCAATAAGTTATTTTGCGTCATTGGTTGAACATTTATGTAATTTTTGTCCTCCCTAGGCTTATTCTCATCCAATTAGGGTTTTTAGCCAATCTTGTGCATCCAATAAGTACGCTTGTGTCTTTGGTTGAACATTTAGATCTTTTTCGTCCTCCCTAAGCTTATTCTCGTCCAATTAAGGTTTTTAACCAATCTTGTGCATCCAATAAGTTATTTTGTGTCATTGGTTTAACATTTAGGTCATATTCGTCCTCCCAAGGCTTATTCTCGTCCAATTAGGGTTTTTAACCAATCTTGTGCATCCAATAAGTACATTTTTGTCATTGGTTGAACATTTAGGTCATTTTCATCCTCCCAAGGCTTATTCTCGTCCAATTAGGGTTTTTAACAAATCTTGTGCATCCAATAAGTGATTTTGTGTCAATGGTTGAACATTTAGGTCATTTTCGTCCTCCCAAGGCTTATTTTCGTCCAATTAGGGTTTTTAACCAATCATGTGCATCCAATAAGCGATTTTGTGTCATTGGTTGAACATTTAGGTCATTTTCGTCATCCCAAGGCTTATTCTCGTCCAATTACGGTTTTTAACCAAACTTGTGCATCCAATAAGTGATTTTGTGCCATTGGTTGAACATTTAGGTCATTTTCGTCCTCCCAAGGATTATTCTCGTCCAATTAGTGTTTTTAGCCAATCTTGTGCATAAAATAAGTGATTTTGTGTCATTGATTGAACATTTAGGTCATTTTCGTCCTCCCTAGGCTTATTCTCTTCAATTAGGGTTAGTAACCAATCTTGTGCATCTAATAAGTGATTTTGTTTCATTGGTTGAACATTTAGGTCATTTTTGTCATCCCTAGGCTTATTCTCATCCAATTAGGGTTTTTA
>JBBPBP010000753.1:0-22671 GCA_037974735.1 Cicer chorassanicum
GACGAAAATGACCTAAATGTTCAACCAATGCACAAAATCACTTACTGGATGCACAAGATTCGTTAAAAACCCTAATTGGACGAGAATAAGCCTTGGGAGGACGAAAATGACCTAAATGTTCAGCCAATGGCACAAAATCACTTAATGGATGCACAAGATTGGTTAAAAACCCTAATTGGACGAGAATAAGCCTAGGGAGGACGAAAAAGACCTAAATGTTCAACCAAAGACACAAGCGTACTTATTGGATGCACAAAAATGGCTAAAAACCCTAATTGGATGAGAATAAGCCTAGGGATGGCAAAAATGACCTAAATGTTCAACCAAAGACACAAGCGTACTTATTGGATGCACAAAAATGGCTAAACACCCTAATTGGATGAGAATAAGCCTAGGGATGACAAAAATGACCTAAATGTTCAACCAATGAAACAAAATAAATTATTAGATGCACAAGATTGGTTACTAACTCTAATTGATGAGAATAAGCCTAGGGAGGACGAAAATGACCTAAATGTTCAATCAATGACACAAAATCACTTATTTTATGCACAAGATTGGTTAAAAACACTAATTGGACGAGAATAATCCTTGGGAGGACGAAAATGACCTAAATGTTCAACCAATGGCACAAAATCACTTATTGGATGCACAAGTTTGGTTAAAAACCCTAATTGGACGAGAATAAGCCTAGGGAGGACGTAAAAGACCTAAATGTTCAACCATAGACACAAGCGTACTTATTGTATGCACAAGATTGGCTAAAAACGCTAATTGGATGAGAATAAGCCTAGGGAGGACGAAAATGATCTAAATGTTCAACCAATGACACAAAATCACTTATTGGATGCACAAGATTGGTTAAAAATCCTAATTGGACGAGAATAAGCCTTGGGATGACGAAAATGAGCTAAATGTTCAACCAATGACACAAAATCGCTTATTGGATGCACAAGATTGGTTAAAAACCCTAATTGGACGAAAATAAGCCTTGGGAAGACGAAAATGACCTAAATGTTCAACCAATGACACAAAATCACTTATTGGATGCACAAGATTTGTTAAAAACCCTAATTGGACGAGAATAAGCCTTGGGAGGACGAAAATGACCTAAATGTTCAACCAATGACAAAAATGTACTTATTGGATGCACAAGATTGGTTAAAAACCATAATTGGACGAGAATAAGCCTTGGGGAACGAATATGACCTAAATGTTCAACCAATGACCCAAAATAACTTATTGGATGCACAAGATTGGTTAAAAACCTTAATTGGACGAGAATAAGCCTAGGGAGGACGAAAAAGACCTAAATGTTCAACCAAAGACACAAGCATACTTATTGGATGCACAAGATTGGCTAAAAACCCTAATTGGATGAGAATAAGCCTAGGGAGGACAAAAATTACATAAATGTTCAACCAATGACGCAAAATAACTTATTGGATGCAATAGATTGGTTAAAAACCCTTATTGGACGAGAATAAGCCTTGGGATGATGAAAATGACCTAAATGTTCAACCAATGAAACAAAATTTCTTATTGGATGCACAAGATTGGTTAAAAACCCTAATAGGATGAGAATAAGCCTAGGGAGGACGAAAATGACCTAAATGTTCAACCAATGACACAAAATCACTTATTGGATGCACAAGATTGGTAAAAAACCCTAATTGGACGAGAATAAGCCTTGGGAGGACGAAAATGACCTAAATGTTCAACCAATGACACGAAATCACTTATTGGATGCACAAGATTGGTTAAAAACCCTAATTGGACTAGAATAAGACTTGGGAGGACGAAAATGACCTAAATGTTCAACGAATGACACAAATCACTTATTGGATGCACAAGATTGGTTAAAAACACTAATTGGACGAGAATAATTCTTGGGAGGACGAAAATGACCTAAATGTTCAATGAATGACACAAAATCACTTATTCGATGCACAAGATTGGTTAAAAACCCTAATTGGACGAAAATAAGCCTTGGGAGGATGAAAATGACCTAAATGTTCAACCAATGACACAAATGTACTTATTGGATGCACAAGATAGGTTAAAATCCCTAACTGGACGAGAATAAGCCTTGGGAGGAAGAAAATGACCTAAATGTTCAACCAATGACACAAAATCACTTATTGGATGCACATGATTGGTTAAAAACACTTATTGTACGAGAATAAGCCTTGGGAGGACGAAAATGACCTAAATGTTCAATCAATGACACAAAATCACTTATTTTATGCACAAGATTGGTTAAAAACACTAATTGGACGAGAATAATCCTTGGGAGGACGAAAATGACCTAAATGTTCAACCAATGGCACAAAATCACTTATTGGATGCACAAGTTTGGTTAAAAACCCTAATTGGACGAGAATAAGCCTAGAGAGGACGAAAAAGACCTAAATGTTCAACCATAGACACAAGCGTACTTATTGTATGCACAAGATTGGCTAAAAACGCTAATTGGATGAGAATAAGCCTAGGGAGGACGAAAATGACATAAATGTTCAACCAATGACACAAAATCACTTATTGGATGCACAAGATTGGTTAAAAATCCTAATTGGACGAGAATAAGCCTTGGGATGACGAAAATGAGCTAAATGTTCAACCAATGACACAAAATCGCTTATTGGATGCACAAGATTGGTTAAAAACCCTAATTGGACGAAAATAAGCCTTGGGAGGACGAAAATGACCTAAATGTTCAACCAATGACACGAAATCACTTATTGGATGCACAAGATTGGTTTAAAACCCTAATTGGACGAGAATAAGCTTTGGGAGGACGAAAATGACCTAAATGTTCAACCAACGACACAAATGTACTTATTGGATGCACAAGATTGGTTAAAAACCATAATTGGACGAAAATAAGCCTTGGGATGACGAAAATGACCTAAATGTTCAACCAATGCACAAAATCACTTATTGGATGCACAAGATTCGTTAAAAACCCTAATTGGACGAGAATAAGCCTTGGAAGGACGAAAATGACCTAAACGTTCAGCCAATGGCACAAAATCACTTAATGGATGCACAAGATTGGTTAAAAACCCTAATTGGACGAGAATAAGCCTAGGGAGGACGAAAAAGACCTAAATGTTCAACCAAAGACACAAGCGTACTTATTGGATGCACAAAAATGGCTAAAAACCCTAATTGGATGAGAATAAGCCTAGGGATGACAAAAATGACCTAAATGTTCAACCAATGAAACAAAATCACTTATTACATGCACAAGATTGGTTACAAACCCTAATTGATGAGAATAAGCCTAGGGAGGACGAAAATGACCTAAATGTTCAACCAATGACACAAAATAACTAATTGGATGCATAAGATTGGTTAAAAACCCTAATTGGACGAGAATAACCCTTGGGAGGACGAAAATAACCTAAATGTTCAACCAATGACACAAAATCACTTATTGGAAGCACAAGATTGGTTAAAAACCCTAATTGGACGAGAATAAGCCTTGGGAGAACGAAAATGACCTAAATGTTCAACCAATGACAAAAATGTACTTATTGGATGCACAAGATTGGTTAAAAACCCTAATTGGACGAGAATAAGCCTTGGGAGGACGAAAATGACCTAAATGTTCAACCAATGACACAAAATAACTTATTGGATGCAAAAGTTTGGTTAAAAACCTTAATTGGACGAGAATAAGCCTAGGGAGGACGAAAAAGACTTAAATGTTCAACCAAAGACACAAGCGTACTTATTGGATGCACAAGATTGGTTAAAAACCCTAATTGGAAGAGAATAAGCCTAGGGAGGACGAAAATGACCTAAATGTTCAACCAATGACACAAAATCACTTATTGGATGCACAAGATTGGTAAAAAACCCTAATTGGACGAGAATAAGCCTTGGGAGGACGAAAATGACCTAAATGTTCAACCAATGACACGAAATCACTTATTGGATGCACAAGATTGGTTAAAAACCCTAATTGGACTAGAATAAGACTTGGGAGGACGAAAATGACCTAAATGTTCAACGAATGACACAAATCACTTATTGGATGCACAAGATTGGTTAAAAACACTAATTGGACGAGAATAATTCTTGGGAGGACGAAAATGACCTAAATGTTCAATGAATGACACAAAATCACTTATTCGATGCACAAGATTGGTTAAAAACCCTAATTGGACGAGAATAAGCCTTGGGAGGATGAAAATGACCTAAATGTTCAACCAATGACACAAATGTACTTATTGGATGCACAAGATAGGTTAAAATCCCTAACTGGACGAGAATAAGCCTTGGGAGGATGAAAATGACCTAAATGTTCAACCAATGACACAAAATCACTTATTGGATGCACATGATTGGTTAAAAACACTTATTGGACGAGAATAAGCCTTGGGAGGACGAAAATGACCTAAATGTTCAACCAATGACACAAAATCACTTATTGGATGCACAAGATTGGTTAAAAATCCTAATTGGACGAGAATAAGCCTTGGGATGACGAAAATGACCTAAATGTTCAACCAATGACACAAAATCACTTATTGGATGCACAAGATTGGTTAAAAACCCTAATTGGACGAGAATAAGCCTTGGGAGGATGAAAATGACCTAAATGTTCAACCAATGACGCAAATGTACTTAGTGGATGCACAAGATTGGTTAAAAACCCTAATTGGACGAGAATAAGCCTTGGGAGGACGAAAATGACCTAAATGTTCAACCAATGACACAAAATCACTTATTGGATGCACAAGATTGGTTAAAAACACTAATTGGACGAGAATAAGCCTTGGGAGGACGTAAATGACCTAAATGTTCAACCAATGACACAAAATCACTTATTGGATGCACAAGATTTGTTAAAAACACTAATAGATGAGAATAAGCCTAGGGAGGACAAAAATGACATAAATGTTCAACCAATGACGCAAAATAACTTATTGGATGCACTAGATTGGTTAAAAACCCTTATTAGACGAGGATAAGCCTTAGGATGATGAAAATGACCTAAATGTTCAACCAATGAAACAAAATCTCTTATTGGATGCACAAGATTGGTTAAAAACCCTAATAGGATGAGAATAAGCCTAGGGAGGACGAAAATGACCTAAATGTTCAACCAATGACACAAAATCACTTATGGGATGCACAAGATTGGTAAAAACCCCTAATTGGACAAGAATAAGCCTTGGGAGGACGAAAATGACCTAAATGTTCAACCAATGACACGAAATCACTTATTGGATGCACAAGATTGGTTAAAAACCCTAATTGGACGAGAATAAGCTTTGGGAGGACGAAAATGACCTAAATGTTCAACCAATGACACAAATGTACTTATTGGATGCACAAGATTGATTAAAAACCCTAATTGGACGAAAAGAAGCCTTCGGATGACGAAAATGACCTAAATGTTCAACCAATGACACAAAATCACTTATTGGAAGCACAAGATTGGTTAAAAACCCTAATTGGACGAGAATAAGCCTTGGGAAGACGAAAATGACCTAAATGTTCAGCCAGTGGCACAAAATCACTTAATGGATGCACAAGATTGGTTAAAAACCCTAATTGGACGAGAATAAGCCTAGGGAGGACGAAAAAGACCTAAATGTTCAACCAAAGACACAAGCGTACTTATTGGATGCACAAAAATGGCTAAAAACCCTAATTGGATGAGAATAAGCCTAGGGATGACAAAAATGACCTAAATGTTCAACCAATGAAACAAAATCACTTATTACATGCACAAGATTGGTTACAAACCCTAATTGATGAGAATAAGCCTAGGGAGGACGAAAATGACCTAAATGTTCAACCAATGACACAAAATAACTAATTGGATGCATAAGATTGGTTAAAAACCCTAATTGGACGAGAATAACCCTTGGGAGGACGAAAATAACCTAAATGTTCAACCAATGACACAAAATCACTTATTGGAAGCACAAGATTGGTTAAAAACCCTAATTGGACGAGAATAAGCCTTGGGAGAACGAAAATGACCTAAATGTTCAACCAATGACAAAAATGTACTTATTGGATGCACAAGATTGGTTAAAAACCCTAATTGGACGAGAATAATCCTTGGGAGGACGAAAATGACCTAAATGTTCAACCAATGGCACAAAATCACTTATTGGATGCACAAGTTTGGTTAAAAACCCTAATTGGACGAGAATAAGCCTAGGGAGGACGAAAAAGACCTAAATGTTCAACCATAGACACAAGCGTACTTATTGTATGCACAAGATTGGCTAAAAACGCTAATTGGATGAGAATAAGCATAGGGAGGACGAAAATGACCTAAATGTTCAACCAATGACACAAAATCACTTATTGGATGCACAAGATTGGTTAAAAATCCTAATTGGACGAGAATAAGCCTTGGGATGACGAAAATGAGCTAAATGTTCAACCAATGACACAAAATCGCTTATTGGATGCACAAGATTGGTTAAAAACCCTAATTGGACGAAAATAAGCCTTGGGATGACGAAAATGACCTAAATGTTCAATCAATGACACAAAATCACTTATTCGATGCACAAGATTGGTTAAAAACCCTAATTGGACGAGAATAAGCCTTGGGAGGACGAAAATGACCTAAATGTTCAACCAATGAAACAAAATCACTTATTGGATGCACAATATTTGTTAAAAACCCTAATTGGATGAGAATAAGCCTAGGGAGGACGAAAATGACCTAACTATTCAACCAATGACACAAAATCACTTATTGGATGCACAAGATTGGTTAAAAACCCTAATTGGACTAGAATAAGACTTGGGAGGACGAAAATGACCTAAATGTTCAACGAATGACACAAATCACTTATTGGATGCACAAGATTGGTTAAAAACACTAATTGGACGAGAATAATTCTTCGGAGGACGAAAATGACCTAAATGTTCAATGAATGACACAAAATCACTTATTCGATGCACAAGATTGGTTAAAAACCCTAATTGGACGAGAATAAGCCTTGGGAGGATGAAAATGACCTAAATGTTCAACCAATGACACAAATGTACTTATTGGATGCACAAGATAGGTTAAAATCCCTAACTGGACGAGAATAAGCCTTGGGAGGAAGAAAATGACCTAAATGTTCAACCAATGACACAAAATCACTTATTGGATGCACATGATTGGTTAAAAACACTTATTGTACGAGAATAAGCCTTGGGAGGACGAAAATGACCTAAATGTTCAATCAATGACACAAAATCACTTATTTTATGCACAAGATTGGTTAAAAACACTAATTGGACGAGAATAATCCTTGGGAGGACGAAAATGACCTAAATGTTCAACCAATGGCACAAAATCACTTATTGGATGCACAAGTTTGGTTAAAAACCCTAATTGGACGAGAATAAGCCTAGAGAGGACGAAAAAGACCTAAATGTTCAACCATAGACACAAGCGTACTTATTGTATGCACAAGATTGGCTAAAAACGCTAATTGGATGAGAATAAGCCTAGGGAGGACGAAAATGACATAAATGTTCAACCAATGACACAAAATCACTTATTGGATGCACAAGATTGGTTAAAAATCCTAATTGGACGAGAATAAGCCTTGGGATGACGAAAATGAGCTAAATGTTCAACCAATGACACAAAATCGCTTATTGGATGCACAAGATTGGTTAAAAACCCTAATTGGACGAAAATAAGCCTTGGGAGGACGAAAATGACCTAAATGTTCAACCAATGACACAAAATCACTTATTGGATGCACAAGATTTGTTAAAAACCCTAATTGGATGAGAATAAGCCTTGGGAGGACGAAAAATGACCTAAATGTTCAACCAATGAAAAAAATGTACTTATTGGATGCACAAGATTGGTTAAAAACCCAAATTGGACGAGAATAAGCCTTGGGAGGACGAATATGACCTAAATGTTCAACCAATGACACAAAATAACTTATTGGATGCACAAGATTGGTTAAAAACCTTAATTGGACGAGAATAAGCCTAGGGAGGACGAAAAAGACCTAAATGTTCAACCAAAGACACAAGCGTACTTATTGGATGCACAAGATTGGCTAAAAACCCTAATTGGATGAGAATAAGCCTAGGGAGGACCAAAATTACATAAATGTTCAACCAATGACGCAAAATAACTTATTGGATGCACTAGATTGGTTAAAAACCCTTATTGGACGAGAATAAGCCTTGGGATGATGAAAATGACCTAAATGTTGAACCAATGAAACAAAATCTCTTATTGGATGCACTAGATTGGTTAAAAACCATAATAGGATGAGAATAAGCCTAGGGAGGACGAAAATGACCTAAATGTTCAACCAATGACACAAAATCACTTATTGGATGCACAAGATTGGTAAAAAACCCTAATTGGACGAGAATAAGCCTTGGGAGGACGAAAATGACCTAAATGTTCAACCAATGACACGAAATCACTTATTGGATGCACAAGATTGGTTTAAAACCCTAATTGGACGAGAATAAGCTTTGGGAGGACGAAAATGACCTAAATGTTCAACCAACGACACAAATGTACTTATTGGATGCACAAGATTGGTTAAAAACCATAATTGGACGAAAATAAGCCTTGGAAGGACGAAAATGACCTAAATGTTCAGCCAATGGCACAAAATCACTTAAAGGATGCACAAGATTGGTTAAAAACCCTAATTGGACGAGAATAAGCTTTGGGAGGACGAAAATGACCTAAATGTTCAACCAACGACACAAATGTACTTATTGGATGCACAAGATTGGTTAAAAACCATAATTGGACGAGAATAAGCCTAGGGAGGACCAAAATTACATAAATGTTCAACCAATGACGCAAAATAACTTATTGGATGCACTAGATTGGTTAAAAACCCTTATTGGACGAGAATAAGCCTTGGGATGATGAAAATGACCTAAATGTTGAACCAAGGAAACAAAATCTCTTATTGGATGCACAAGATTGGTTAAAAACCCTAATAGGATGAGAATAAGCCTAGGGAGGACGAAAAAGACCTAAATGTTCAACCAATGACACTAAATCGCTTATTGGATGCACAAGATTGGTTAAAAACCCTAATTGGACGAAAATAAGCCTTGGGAAGACGAAAATGACCTAAATGTTCAACCAATGACACAAAATCACTTATTGGATGCACAAGATTTGTTAAAAACCCTAATTGGACGAGAATAAGCCTTGGGAGGACGAAAATGACCTAAATGTTCAACCAATGACAAAAATGTACTTATTGGATGCACAAGATTGGTTAAAAACCCTAATTGGACGAGAATAAGCCTTGGGAGGACGAATATGACCTAAATGTTCAACCAATGACCCAAAATAACTTATTGGATGCACAAGATTGGTTAAAAACCTTAATTGGACGAGAATAAGCCTAGGGAGGACGAAAAAGACTTAAATGTTCAACCAAAGACACAAGCGTACTTATTGGATGCACAAGATTGGTTAAAAACCCTAATTGGAAGAGAATAAGCCTAGGGAGGACGAAAATGACCTAAATGTTCAACCAATGACACAAAATCACTTATTGGATGCACAAGATTGGTAAAAAACCCTAATTGGACGAGAATAAGCCTTGGGAGGATGAAAATGACCTAAATGTTCAACCAATGACACAAATGTACTTATTGGATGCACAAGATTGGTTAAAAACCCTAATTGGACGAGAATAAGCCTTGGGATGACGAAAATGACCTAAATGTTCAACCAAGGACACAAAATCACTTATTGGATGCACAAGATTGGTTAAAAACCCTAATTGGACGAGAATAAGCCTTGGGAGGACGAAAATGACCTAAATGTTCAACCAATGACACAAGTGTACTTATTGGATGCACAAGATTGGTTAAAAACCCTAATTGGACGAGAATAAGCCTTGGGAGGACGAAAATGACCTAAATGTTCTACCAATGGCACAAAATCACTTATTGGATGCACAAGATTGTTAAAAACCCTAATTGGACGAGAATAAACCTAAGGAGGACGAAAATGACCTAAATGTTCAACCAATGGCACAAAATCACTTATTGGATGCACAAGATTGGTTAAAAACCCTAATTGGACGAGAATAAGCCTACGGAGGAAGAAAATCACCTAAATGTTCAACCAAAGACACAAAATCACTTATTGGATGCACAAGATTGGTTAAAAACCCTAATTGGACGAGAATAAGCCTTGGGAGGACGAAAATGACCTAAATGTTCAACCAATGACACAAGTGTACTTATTGGATGCACAAGATTGGTTAAAAACCCTAATTGGACGAGAATAAGCCTACGGAGTACAAAAATGACCTAAATGTTCAACCAATGACACAAAATCACTTATTGGATGCACAAGATTGGTTAAAAACCCTAATTGGACGAGAATAAGCCTTGGGAGGACGAAAATGACCTAAATGTTCAACCAATGACACAAGTGTACTTATTGGATGCACAAGATTGGATAAAAACCCTAATTGGACGAGAATAAGCCTAGGGAGGACGAAAATGACCTAAATGTTCAACCAATGACACAAAATCACTTATTGGATGCACAAGATTGGTTAAAAACCCTAATTGGACGAGAATAAGCCCCGGGAGGACGAAAATGACCTAAATGTTCAACCAATGACACAAAATCACTTATTGGATGCACAAGATTGGTTAAAAACCCTAATTGGACGAGAATAAGCCTTGGGAGGACGAAAATGACCTAAATGTTCAACCAATGACACAAGTGTACTTATTGGATGCACAAGATTGGTTAAAAAGCCAAATTGGACGAGAATAAGCCTAGGGAGGACGAAAATGACCTAAATGTTCAACCAATGACACAAAATCACTTATTGGATTCACAAGATTGGTTAAAAACCCTAATTGGACGAGAATAAGCCTTGGGAGGACGAAAATGACCTAAATGTTCAACCAACGACACAAAATCACTTATTGGATGCACAAGATTGGTTAAAAACCCTAATTGGACGAGAATAAGCCTTGGGAGGACGAAAATGACCTAAATGTTCAACCAATGACAGAAAATCACTTATTGGATGCACAACATTTGTTAAAAACCCTAATTGGACGAGAATAAGCCTTGGGAGGACGAAAATGACCTAAATGTTCAACCAATGACACAAAATCACTTATTGGATGCACAAGATTGGTTAAAAACCCTAATTGGACGAGAATAAGCCTTGGGAGGACGAAAATGACCTAAATGTTCAACCAATGACACAAGTGTACTTATTGGATGCACAAGATTGGTTAAAAACCCTATTTGGACGAGAATAAGCGTAGGGAGGACGAAAATGACCTAAATGTTCAACCAATGGCACAAAATCACTTATTGGATGCACAAGATTGTTTAAAAACCCTAATTGGACGAGAATAAGCCTAAGGAGGACGAAAATGACCTAAATGTTCAACAAATGACACAAAATCACTTATTGGATGCACAAGATTGGTTAAAAACCCTAATTGGACGAGAATAAGCCTTGGGAGGACGAAAATGACCTAAATGTTCAACCAATGACACAAGTGTACTTATTGGATGCACAAGATTGGTTAAAAACCCTAATTGGACGAGAATAAGCTTAGGGAGGACGAAAATGACCTAAATCTTCAACCAATGACACAAAATCACTTATTGGATGCACAAGATTGGTTAAAAACCCTAATTGGACGAGAATAAGCCTTGGGAGGACGAAAATGACCTAAATGTTCAACCAATGACACAAGTGTACTTATTGGATGCACAAGATTGGTTAAAAACCCTAATTGGACGTGAATAAGCTTAGGGAGGACGAAAATGACCTAAATGTTCAACCAATGACACAAAATCACTTATTGGATGCACAAGATTGGTTAAAAACCCTAATTGGACGAGAATAAGCCTTGGGAGGACGAAAATGACCTAAATGTTCAACCAATGACACAAGTGTACTTATTGGATGCACAAGATTGGTTAAAAACCCTAATTGGACAAGAATAAGCCTATGGAGTACAAAAATGTCCTAAATGTTCAACCAATGACACAAAATCACTTATTGGATGCACAAGATTGGTTAAAAACCCTAATTGGACGAGAATAAGCCTTGGGAGGACGAAAATGACCTAAATGTTCAACCAATGACACAAGTGTACTTATTGGATGCACAAGATTGGTGAAAAAACCTAATTGGACGAGAATAAGTTTAGGGAGGACGAAAATGACCTAAATGTTCAACCAATGACACAAAATCACTTATTGGATGCACAAGATTGGTTAAAAACCCTAATTGGACGAGAATAAGCCTAGGGAGGACGAAAATGACCTAAATGTTCAACCAATGACACCAATGTACTTATTGGATGCACAAGATTGGTTAAAAACCCTAATTGGACGAGAATAAGCCTAGGGAGGACGAAAATGACCTAAATGTTCAATCAATGACACAAAATCACTTATTGGATGCACAAGATTGGTTAAAAACCCTAATTGGACGAGAATAAGCCTTGGGAGGATGAAAATGACCTAAATGTTCAACCAATGACACAAATGTACTTATTGGATGCACAAGATAGGTTAAAATCCCTAACTGGACGAGAATAAGCCTTGGGAGGAAGAAAATGACCTAAATGTTCAACCAATGACACAAAATCACTTATTGGATGCACATGATTGGTTTAAAACACTTATTGGACGAGAATAAGCCTTGGGAGGACGAAAATGACCTAAATGTTCAACCAATGGCACAAAATCACTTATTGGATGCACAAGTTTGGTTAAAAACCCTAATTGGACGAGAATAAGCCTAGGGAGGACGAAAAAGACCTAAATGTTCAACCAAAGACACAAGCGTACTTATTGTATGCACAAGATTGGCTAAAAACGCTAATTGGATGAGAATAAGCCTAGGGAGGACGAAAATGACCTAAATGTTCAACCAATGACACAAAATCACTTATTGGATGCACAAGATTGGTTAAAAATCCTAATTGGACGAGAATAAGCCTTGGGAGGACGAAAATGACCTAAATGTTCAACCAACGACACAAAATCACTTATTGGATGCACAAGATTTGTTAAAAACACTAATAGATGAGAATAAGCCTAGGGAGGACGAAAATGACATAAATGTTCAACCAATGACACAAAATCACTTATTGGATGCACAAGATTGGTAAAAAACCCTAATTGGACGAGAATAAGCCTTGGGAGGACGAAAATGACCTAAATGTTCAACCAATGACACGAAATCACTTATTGGATGCACAAGATTGGTTAAAAACCCTAATTGGACGAGAATAAGCTTTGGGAGGACGAAAATGACCTAAATGTTCAACCAATGACACAAATGTACTTATTGGATGCACAAGATTGATTAAAAACCCTAATTGGACGAAAATAAGCCTTCGGATGACGAAAATGACCTAAATGTTCAACCAATGACACAAAATCACTTATTGGAAGCACAAGATTGGTTAAAAACCCTAATTGGACGAGAATAAGCCTTGGGAAGACGAAAATGACCTAAATGTTCAGCCAATGGCACAAAATCACTTAATGGATGCACAAGATTGGTTAAAAACCCTAATTGGACGAGAATAAGCCTTGGGAAGACGAAAATGACCTAAATGTTCAGCCAATGGCACAAAATCACTTAATGGATGCACAAGATTTGTTAAAAACACTAATTGGATGAGAATAAGCCGTGGCAGGACGAAAATGACCTAAATGTTCAACCAATGACACAAAATAACTTATTGGATGCATAAGATTGGTTAAAAACCCTAATTGGACGAGAATAACCCTTGGGAGGACGAAAATAACCTAAATGTTCAACCAATGACACAAAATCACTTATTGGAAGCACAAGATTGGTTAAAAACCCTAATTGGACGAGAATAACCCTTGGGAGGACGAAAATAACCTAAATGTTCAACCAATGACACAAAATCACTTATTGGAAGCACAAGATTGGTTAAAAACCCTAATTGGACGAGAATAAGCCTTGGGAAGACGAAAATGACCTAAATGTTCAGCCAATGGCACAAAATCACTTAATGGATGCACAAGATTGGTTAAAAACCCTAATTGGACGAGAATAAGCCTATGGAGGACGAAAAAGACCTAAATGTTCAACCAAAGACACAAGCGTACTTATTGGATGCACAAAAATGGCTAAAAACCCTAATTGGATGAGAATAAGCCTAGGGATGACAAAAATGACCTAAATGTTCAACCAATGAAACAAAATCACTTATTACATGCACAAGATTGGTTACAAACCCTAATTGATGAGAATAAGCCTAGGGAGGACGAAAATGACCTAAATGTTCAACCAATGACACAAAATAACTAATTGGATGCATAAGATTGGTTAAAAACCCTAATTGGACGAGAATAACCCTTGGGAGGACGAAAATAACCTAAATGTTCAACCAATGACACAAAATCACTTATTGGAAGCACAAGATTGGTTAAAAACCCTAATTGGACGAGAATAAGCCTTGGGAGGACGAAAATGACCTAAATGTTCAACCAAAGACACAAGCGTACTTATTGGATGCACAAGATTGGCTAAAATCCCTAACTGGACGAGAATAAGCCTTGGGAGGAAGAAAATGACCTAAATGTTCAACCAATGACACAAAATCACTTATTGGATGCACATGATTGGTTAAAAACACTTATGGGACGAGAATAAGCCTTGGGAGGACGAAAATGACCTAACTGTTCAACCAATGACACAAAATCACTTATTGGATGCACAAGATTGGTTAAAAACCCTAATTGGACGAGAATAAGACTTGGGAGGACGAAAATGACCTAAATGTTCAACGAATGACACAAATCACTTATTGGATGCACAAGATTGGTTAAAAACACTAATTGGACGAGAATAATTCTTGGGAGGACGAAAATGACCTAAATGTTCAATCAATGACACAAAATAACTTATTCGATGCACAAGATTGGTTAAAAACCCTAATTGGACGAGAATAAGCCTTGGGAGGACGAAAATGACCTAAATGTTCAACCAATGACAGAAATGTACTTATTGGATGCAGAAGATAGGTTAAAATCCCTATCTGGACGAGAATAAGCCTTGGGAGGAAGAAAATGACCTAAATGTTCAACCAATGAAACAAAATCACTTATTGGATGCACATGATTGGTTAAAAACCCTAATTGGACGAGAATAAGCCTTGGGAGGACGAAAATGACCTAAATGTTCAACGAATGACACAAATCACTTATTGGATGCACAAGATTGGTTAAAAACACTAATTGGACGAGAATAATTCTTGGGAGGACGAAAATGACCTAAATGTTCAATCAATGACACAAAATCACTTATTCGATGCACAAGATTGGTTAAAAACCCTAATTGGACGAGAATAATCCTTGGGAGGACGAAAATGACCTAAATGTTCAACCAATGACACAAATGTACTTATTGGATGCACAAGATAGGTTAAAATCCCTAACTGGACGAGAATAAGCCTTGGGAGGAAGAAAATGACCTAAATGTTCAACCAATGACACAAAATCACTTATTGGATGCACATGATTGGTTAAAAACACTTATTGGACGAGAATAAGCCTTGGGAGGACGAAAATGACCTAAATGTTCAACCAATGACACAAAATCACTTATTGGAAGCACAAGATTGGTTAAAAACCCTAATTGGACGAGAATAAGCCTTGGGAAGACGAAAATGACCTAAATGTTCAGCCAATGGCACAAAATCACTTAATGGATGCACAAGATTGGTTAAAAACCCTAATTGGACGAGAATAAGCCTAGGGAGGACGAAAAAGACCTAAATGTTCAACCGAAGACACAAGCGTACTTATTGGATGCACAAAAATGGCTAAAAACCCTAATTGGATGAGAATAAGCCTGGGGATGACAAAAATGACCTAAATGTTCAACCAATGAAACAAAATAACTTATTAGATGCACAAGATTGGTTACTAACTCTAATTGATGAGAATAAGCCTAGGGAGGACGAAAATGACCTAAATGTTCAATCAATGACACAAAATCACTTATTTTATGCACAAGATTGGTTAAAAACACTAATTGGACGAGAATAATCCTTGGGAGGACGAAAATGACCTAAATGTTCAACCAATGGCACAAAATCACTTATTGGATGCACATGTTTGGTTAAAAACCCTAATTGGACGAGAATAAGCCTAGGGAGGACGAAAAAGACCTAAATGTTTAACCATAGACACAAGCGTACTTATTGTATGCACAAGATTGGCTAAACACGCTAATTGGATGAGAATAAGCCTAGGGAGGACGAAAATGACCTAAATGTTCAACCAATGACACAAAATCACTTATTGGATGCACAAGATTGGTTAAAAATCCTAATTGGACGAGAATAAGCCTTGGGATGACGAAAATGAGCTAAATGTTCAACCAATGACACAAAATCGCTTATTGGATGCACAAGATTGGTTAAAAACCCTAATTGGACGAAAATAAGCCTTGGGAAGACGAAAATGACCTAAATGTTCAATCAATGACACAAAATCACTTATTGGATGCACAAGATTTGTTAAAAACCCTAATTGGACGAGAATAAGCCTTGGGAGGACGAAAATGACCTAAATGTTCAACCAATGACAAAAATGTACTTATTGGATGCACAAGATTGGTTAAAAACCCTAATTGGACGAGAATAAGCCTTGGGAGGACGAATATGACCTAAATGTTCAACCAATGACACAAAATAACTTATTGGATGCACAAGATTGGTTAAAAACCTTAATTGGACGAGAATAAGCCTAGGGAGGACGAAAAAGACCTAAATGTTCAACCAAAGACACAAGCGTACTTATTGGATGCACAAGATTGGCTAAAAACCCTAATTGGATGAGAATAAGCCTAGGGAGGACCAAAATTACATAAATGTTCAACCAATGACGCAAAATAACTTATTGGATGCACTAGATTGGTTAAAAACCCTTATTGGACGAGAATAAGCCTTGGGATGATGAAAATGACCTAAATGTTGAACCAATGAAACAAAATCTCTTATTGGATGCACTAGATTGGTTAAAAACCATAATAGGATGAGAATAAGCCTAGGGAGGACGAAAATGACCTAAATGTTCAACCAATGACACAAAATCACTTATTGGATGCACAAGATTGGTAAAAAACCCTAATTGGACGAGAATAAGCCTTGGGAGGACGAAAATGACCTAAATGTTCAACCAATGACACGAAATCACTTATTGGATGCACAAGATTGGTTTAAAACCCTAATTGGACGAGAATAAGCTTTGGGAGGACGAAAATGACCTAAATGTTCAACCAACGACACAAATGTACTTATCGGATGCACAAGATTGGTTAAAAACCCTAATTGGACGAAAATAAGCCTTGGGATGACGAAAATGACCTAAATGTTCAACCAATGCACAAAATCACTTATTGGATGCACAAGATTCGTTAAAAACCCTAATTGGACGAGAATAAGCCTTCGAAGGACGAAAATGACCTAAATGTTCAGCCAATGGCACAAAATCACTTAATGGATGCACAAGATTGGTTAAAAACCCTAATTGGACGAGAATAAGCCTAGGGAGGACGAAAAAGACCTAAATGTTCAACCAATGACACAAAATCGCTTATTGGATGCACAAGATTGGTTAAAAACCCTAATTGGACGAAAATAAGCCTTGGGAAGACGAAAATGACCTAAATGTTCAACCAATGACACAAAATCACTTATTGGATGCACAAGATTTGTTAAAAACCCTAATTGGACGAGAATAAGCCTTGGGAGGACGAAAATGACCTAAATGTTCAACCAATGACAAAAATGTACTTATTGGATGCACAAGATTGGTTAAAAACCCTAATTGGACGAGAATAAGCCTTGGGAGGACGAATATGACCTAAATGTTCAACCAATGACCCAAAATAACTTATTGGATGCACAAGATTGGTTAAAAACCTTAATTGGACGAGAATAAGCCTAGGGAGGACGAAAAAGACCTAAATGTTCAACCAAAGACACAAGCGTACTTATTGGATGCACAAGATTGGCTAAAAACCCTAATTGGATGAGAATAAGCCTAGGACGGACAAAAATTACATAAATGTTCAACCAATGACGCAAAATAACTTATTGGATGCACTAGATTGGTTAAAAACCCTTATTGGACGAGAATAAGCCTTGGGATGATGAAAATGACCTAAATGTTCAACCAATGAAACAAAATTTCTTATTGGATGCACAAGATTGGTTAAAAACCCTAATAGGATGAGAATAAGCCTAGGGAGGACGAAAATGACCTAAATGTTCAACCAATGACACAAAATCACTTATTGGATGCACAAGATTGGTAAAAAACCCTAATTGGACGAGAATAAGCTTTGGGAGGACGAAAATGACCTAAATGTTCAACCAATGACACGAAATCACTTATTGGATGCACAAGATTGGTTTAAAACCCTAATTGGACGAGAATAAGCTTTGGGAGGACGAAAATGACCTAAATGTTCAACCAATGACACAAATGTACTTATTGGATGCACAAGATTGGTTAAAAACCCTAATTGGACGAGAATAAGCCTTGGGAGGACAAAAATGACCTAAATGTTCAACCAACGACACAAAATAACTTATTGGATGCACAAGATTGGTTAAAAACCCTAATTGGACGAGAATAAGCCTTGGGAGGACGAAAATGACCTAAATGTTCAACCAATGACACAAATGTACTTATTGGATGCACAAGATTGGTTAAAAACCCTAATTGGACGAGAATAAGCCTTGGGAGGACGAAAATGACCTAAATGTTCAACCAAAGACACAAAATCACTTATTGGATGCACAATATTGGTTAAAAACCCTAATTGGACGAGAATAAGCCTTGGGAGGACGAAAATGACCTAAATGTTCAACCAATGACACAAATGTACTTATTGGATGCACAAGATTGGTTAAAAACCCTAATTGGACGAGAATAAGCCTTGCGAGGACGAAAATGACCTAAATGTTCATCCAACGACACAAAATCACTTATTGGATACACATGATTGGTTAAAAACCCTAATTGGACGAGAATAAGCCTTGGGAGGACGAAAATGACCTAAATGTTCAACCAATGACACAAATGTACTTATTGGATGCACAAGATTGGTTAAAAACCCTAATTGGACGAGAATAAGCCTTGGGAGGACGAAAATGACCTAAATATTCAACCAATGACACAAATCTACTTATTGGATGCACAAGATTGGTTAAAAACCCTAATTGGACGAGAATAAGCCTTGGGAGGACGAAAATGACCTAAATGTTCAACCAATGACACAAATGTAATTATTGGATGCACAAGATTGGTTAAAAACCCTAATTGGACGAGAATAAGCCTTGGGAGGACGAAAATGACCTAAATGTTCAACCAATGACACGAAATCACTTATTGGATGCACAAGATTGGTTAAAAACCCTAATTGGACGAGAATAAGCTTTGGGAGGACGAAAATGACCTAAATGTTCAACCAATGACACAAATGTACTTATTGGATGCACAAGATTTGTTAAAAACCCTAATTGGACGAAAATAAGCCTTATGATGACGAAAATTACCTAAATGTTCAACCAATGACACAAAATCACTTATTGGATGCACAAGATTGGTTAAAAACCCTAATTGGACGAGAATAAGCCTTGGGAGGACGAAAATGACCTAAATGTTCAGCCAATGGCACAAAATCACTTAATGGATGCACAAGATTGGTTAAAAACCCTAATTGGACGAGAATAAGCCTAGGGAGGAAGAAAAAGACCTAAATGTTCAACCAAAGACACAAGCGTACTTATTGGATGCACAAAAATGGCTAAAAACCCTAATTGGATGAGAATAAGCCTAGGGATGACAAAAATGACCTAAATGTTCAACCAATGAAACAAAATCACTTATTCGATGCACAAGATTGGTTACTAACCCTAATTGATGAGAATAAGCCTAGGGAGGACGAAAATGACCTAAATGTTCAACCAATGACACAAAATCACTTATTGGATGCATAAGATTGGTTAAAAACCCTAATTGGACGAGAATAACCCTTGGGAGGACGAAAATAACCTAAATGTTCAACCAATGACACAAAATCACTTATTGGAAGCACAAGATTGGTTAAAAACCCTAATTGGACGAGAATAAGCCTTGGGAAGACGAAAATGACCTAAATGTTCAGCCAATGGCACAAAATCACATAATGGATGCACAAGATTGGTTAAAAACCCTAATTGGACGAGAATAAGCCTAGGGAGGACGAAAAAGACCTAAATGTTCAACCAAAGACACAAGCGTACTTATTGGATGCACAAAAATGGCTAAAAACCCTAATTGGATGAGAATAAGCCTAGGGATGACAAAAATGACCTAAATGTTCAACCAATGAAACAAAATCACTTATTAGATGCACAAGATTGGTTACTAACCCTAATTGAAGAGAATAAGCCTAGGGAGGACGAAAATGACCTAAATGTTCAATCAATGACACAAAATCACTTATTTTATGCACAAGATTGGCTAAAAACACTAATTGGACGAGAATAATCCTTGGGAGGACGAAAATGACCTAAATGTTCAACCAATGGCACAAAATCACTTATTGGATGCACAAGTTTGGTTAAAAACCGTAATTGGACGAGAATAAGCCTTGGGATGACGAAAATGACCTAAATGTTCAACCAATGACACAAAATCGCTTATTGGATGCACAAGATTGGTTAAAAACCCTAATTGGACGAAAATAAGCCTTGGGAGGACGAAAATGACCTAAATGTTCAACCATTGACACAAAATCACTTATTGGATGCACAAGATTTGTTAAAAACCCTAATTGGACGAGAATAAGCCTTGGGAGGACGAAAATGACCTAAATGTTCAACCAATGACAAAAATGTACTTATTGGATGCACAAGATTGGTTAAAAACCCTAATTGGACGAGAATAAGCCTTGGGAGGACGAATATGACCTAAATGTTCAACCAATGACCCAAAATAACTTATTGGATGCACAAGATTGGTTAAAAACCTTAATTGGACAAGAATAAGCCTAGGGAGGACGAAAAAGACCAAAATGTTCAACCAAAGACACAAGCGTACTTATTGGATGCACAAGATTGGCTAAAAACCCTAATTGGATGAGAATAAGCCTAGGGAGGACAAAAATTACATAAATGTTCAACCAATGACGCAAAATAACTTATTGGATGCACTAGATTGGTTAAAAACCCTTATTGGACGAGAATAAGCCTTGGGATGATGAAAATGACCTAAATGTTCAACCAATGAAACAAAATTTCTTATTGGATGCACAAGATTGGTTAAAAACCCTAATAGGATGAGAATAAGCCTAGGGAGGACGAAAATGACCTAAATGTTCAACCAATGACACAAAATCACTTATTGGATGCACAAGATTGGTAAAAAACCCTAATTGGACGAGAATAAGCTTTGGGAGGACGAAAATGACCTAAATGTTCAACCAATGACACGAAATCACTTATTGGATGCACAAGATTGGTTTAAAACCCTAATTGGACGAGAATAAGCTTTGGGAGGACGAAATTGACCTAAATGTTCAACCAATGACACAAATGTACTTATTGGATGCACAAGATTGGTTAAAAACCCTAATTGGACGAAAATAAGCCTTGGGATGACGAAAATGACCTAAATGTTCAACCAATGACACAAAATCACTTATTGGATGCACAAGATTGGTTAAAAACCCTAATTGGACGAGAATAAGCCTTGGGAGGACGAAAATGACCTAAATGTTCAACCAATGACACAAAATCACTTATTGAATGCACAAGCTTGGTTAAAAACCCTAATTGGACGAGAATAAGCCTTGGGAGGACGAAAATGACCTAAATGTTCAACCAATGACACAAAATCACTTATTGGATGCACAAGATTGGTTAAAAACCCTAATTGGACGAGAATAAGCCTTGGGAAGACGAAAATGACCTACATGTTCAACCAATGACACAAATGTAGTTATTGGATGCACAAGATTGGTTAAAAACCCTAATTGGACGAGAATAAGCCTTGGGAGGACGAAAATGACCTAAATGTTCAACCAATGACACAAAATCACTTATTGGATGCACAAGATTGGTTAAAAACACTAATTGGAAGAGAATAAGCCTTGGGAGGACGTAAATGACCTAAATGTTCAACCAATGACACAAAATCACTTATTGGATGCACAAGATTTGTTAAAAACACTAATAGATGAGAATAAGCCTAGGGAGGACAAAAATGACATAAATGTTCAACCAATGACGCAAAATAACTTATTGGATGCACTAGATTGGTTAAAAACCCTTATTAGACGAGGATAAGCCTTAGGATGATGAAAATGACCTAAATGTTCAACCAATGAAACAAAATCTCTTATTGGATGCACAAGATTGGTTAAAAACCCTAATAGGATGAGAATAAGCCTAGGGAGGACGAAAATGACCTAAATGTTCAACCAATGACACAAAATCACTTATTGGATGCACAAGATTGGTTAAAAACCTTAATTGGACGAGAATAAGCCTAGGGAGGACGAAAAAGACCTAAATGTTCAACCAAAGACACAAGCGTACTTATTGGATGCACAAGATTGGCTAAAAACCCTAATTGGATGAGAATAA